>JAQIUQ010001284.1:605000-714693 GCA_030378365.1 Hybognathus amarus | reverse complement strand
TCAAATCCTACTTGGTTCAGTTACGTATTGCTAAAAAACGGCATGGTACCCCTGTCGTTTTTTTTTTTTTTTTCGGGTCAAAATTTAGATTTTCTTGAAACTCTGGATTCTGATAGAGGGCCATGTGACTTAGATCTGAGTGCAAAAATGGAGGCTTTAGACCCTTCCAGAGCTGAGATATTGAGATCTCACGTAGCATTTATGCCATTGTAAATATCTCAATATCTCAGCTCTGTATGCCATTATAAATATCTAAATATCTCAGCTCTGGAAGGGTCTAGAGCCTCCATTTTTGCACTCAGATCTAAGTCCCATGGCCCTCTATCAGAATCCAGAGTTTCAAGAAATCAAAATTTTGACCCGAAAAAAAACGTAAGGGGTACCACTGTCGTTTTTTTTTTTTCGGGGTCGAAAATTTTGATTTTCTTGAAACTCTGGATTCTGATAGAGGGCCATGGGACTTAGATCTGAGTGCAAAAATGGAGGCTCTAGACCCTTCCAGAGCTGAGATATTGAGATATTTATAATGGCATACAGAGCTGAGATATTGAGATATTTACAATGGCATAAATGCTACGTGAAATCTCAATATCTCAGCTCTGGAAGGTCTAGAGCCTCCATTTTTGCACTCAGATCTAAGTCCCATGGCCCTCTATCAGAATCTAGAGTTTCAAGAAAATCAAAATTTTGACCCGAAAAAAAAACCGACAGTGGTACCCCTTACGTTTTTTTTTTTCGGGTCAAAATTTTGATTTTCTTGAAACTCTGGATTCTGATAGAGGGCCACGGGACTTAGATCTGAGTGCAAAAATGGAGGCTCTAGACCCTTCCAGATCTGAGATATTGAGATATTTATAATGGCATACAGAGCTGAGATATTGAGATATTTACAATGGCATAAATGCTACGTGAAATCTCAATATCTCAGCTCTGGAAGGTCTAGAGCCTCCATTTTTGCACTCAGATCTAAGTCCCATGGCCCTCTATCAGAATCCAGAGTTTCAAGAAAATCAAAATTTTGACCCGAAAAAAAAACGTACAGTGGTACCACTGTACGTTTTTTTTTCGGGTCAAAATTTTGATTTCTTGAAACTCTGGATTCTGATAGAGGGCCATGGGACTTAGATCTGAGTGCAAAAATGGAGGCTCTAGACCCTTCCAGAGCTGAGATATTTAGATATTTATAATGGCATACAGAGCTGAGATATTGAGATATTTACAATGGCATAAATGCTACGTGAGATCTCAATATCTCAGCTCTGGAAGGGTCTAGAGCCTCCATTTTTGCACTCAGATCTAAGTCCCATGGCCCTCTATCAGAATCCAGAGTTTCAAGAAATCAAAATTTTGACCCAAAAAAAAACGACAGTGGTACCCCTTATGTTTTTTTTTCGGGTCAAAATTTTGATTTTCTTGAAACTCTGGATTCTGATAGAGGGCCATGTGACTTAGATCTGAGTGCAAAAATGGAGGCTCTAGACCCTTCCAGAGCTGAGATATTTAGATATTTATAATGGCATACAAAGCTGAGATATTGAGATATTTTACAATGGCATAAATGCTACGTGAAATCTCAATATCTCAGCTCTGGAAGGGTCTAGAGCCTCCATTTTTGCACTCAGATCTAAGTCCCATGGCCCTCTATCAGAATCCAGAGTTTCAAGAAAATCAAAATTTTGACCCGAAAAAAAACGTAAGGGGTACCACTGTCGTTTTTTTTTTCGGGTCAAAATTTTGATTTTCTTGAAACTCTGGATTCTGATAGAGGGCCATGGGACTTAGATCTGAGTGCAAAAATGGAGGCTCTAGACCCTTCCAGAGCTGAGATATTGAGATCTCACATAGCATTTATGCCATTGTAAATATCTCAATATCTCAGCTCTGTATGCCATTATAAATATCTAAATATCTCAGCTCTGGAAGGGTCTAGAGCCTCCATTTTTGCACTCAGATCTAAGTCACATGGCCCTCTATCAGAATCCAGAGTTTCAAGAAAATCAAAATTTTGACCCGAAAAAAAACGTAAGGGGTACCACTGTCGTTTTTTTTTTTGGGTCAAAATTTTGATTTTCTTGAAACTCTGGATTCTGATAGAGGGCCATGGGACTTAGATCTGAGTGCAAAAATGGAGGCTCTAGACCCTTCCAGAGCTGAGATATTGAGATCTCACGTAGCATTTATGCCATTGTAAATATCTCAATATCTCAGCTCTGTATGTCATTATAAATATCTAAATATCTCAGCTCTGGAAGGGTCTAGAGCCTCAATTTTTGCACTCAGATCTAAGTCCCATGGCCCTCTATCAGAATCCAGAGTTTCAAGAAAATCAAAATTTTGACCCAAAAAAAACGTAAGGGTACCACTGTCGTTTTTTTTTTTTCGAGGTCAAAATTTTGATTTTCTTGAAACTCTGGATTCTGATAGAGGGCCATGGGACTTAAATCTGAGTGCAAAAATGGAGGCTCTAGACCCTTCCAGAGCTGAGATATTTAGATATTTATAATGGCATACAGAGCTGAGATATTGAGATATTTACAATGGCATAAATGCTACGTGAGAATCTCCATATCTCAGCTCTGGAAGGGTCTGAGCCTCCATTTTTGCACTCAGATCTAAGTCCCATGGCCCTCTATCAGAATCCAGAGTTTCAAGAAAATCAAAATTTTGACCCGAAAAAAAAAACGACAGTGGTACCCCTTACGTTTTTTTTTCAGGGTCAAAATTTTGATTTTCTTGAAACTCTGGATTCTGAATAGAGGGCCATGGGACTAAGATCTGAGTGCAAAAATGGAGGCTCTAGACCCTTCCAGAGCTGAGATATTTAGATATTTATAATGGCATACAGAGCTGAGATATTGAGATATTTACAATGGCATAAATGCTACGTGAAATCTCAATATCTCAGCTCTGAAGGGTCTAGAGCCTCCATTTTTGCACTTAGATCTAAGTCACATGGCCCTCTATCAGAATCCAGAGTTTCAAGAAAATCAAAATTTTGACCCGAAAAAAAAAAACGAAAGGGGTACCACTGTCGTTTTTTTTTCGGGTCAAAATTTTGATTTTCTTGAAACTCTGGATTCTGATAGAGGGCCATGGGACTTAGATCTAAGTGCAAAAATGGAGGCTCTAGACCCTTCCAGAGCTGAGAATATTTAGATATTTATAATGGCATACAGAGCTGAGATATTGAGATATTTACAATGGCATAAATGCTACGTGAGATCTCAATATCTCAGCTCTGGAAGGTCTAGAGCCTCCATTTTGGCACTCAGATCTAAGTCCCATGGCCCTCTATCAGAATCCAGAGTTTCAAGAAAATCAAAATTTTGACCCGAAAAAAAAAACGACAGTGGTACCCCTTACGTTTTTTTTTTTTGGGTCAAAATTTTGATTTTCTTGAAACTCTGGATTCTGATAGAGGGCCATGTGACTTAGATCTGAGTGCAAAAATGGAGGCTCTAGACCCTTCCAGAGCTGAGATATTGAGATCTCACGTAGCATTTATGCCATTGTAAATATCTCAATATCTCAGCTCTGTATGCCATTATAAATATCTAAATATCTCAGCTCTGGAAGGGTCTAGAGCCTCCATTTTTGCACTCAGATCTAAGTCACATGGCCCTCTATCAGAATCCAGAGTTTCAAGAAAATCAAAATTTTGACCCGAAAAAAAACGTAAGGGGTACCACTGTCGTTTTTTTTTCGGGTCAAAATTTTGATTTTCTTGAAACTCTGGATTCTGATAGAGGGCCATGTGACTTAGATCTGAGTGCAAAAATGGAGGCTCTAGACCCTTTCAGAGCTGAGATATTGAGATTTCACGTAGCATGTTATGCCATTGTAAATATCTCAATATCTCAGCTCTGTATGCCATTATAAATATCTAAATATCTCAGCTCTGGAAGGGTCTAGAGCCTCAATTTTTGCACTCAGATCTAAGTCCCATGGCCCTCTTATCAGAATCCAGAGTTTCAAGAAAATCAAAATTTTGACCTGAAAAAAAAAAAAACGTAAGGGGTACCACTGTCGGTTTTTTTTTTCGGGTCAAAATTTTGATTTTCTTGAAACTCTGGATTCTGATAGAGGGCCATGGGACTTAGATCTGAGTGCAAAAATGGAGGCTCTAGACCCTTCCAGAGCTGAGATATTTAGATATTTATAATGGCATACAGAGCTGAGATATTGAGATATTTACAATGGCATAAATGCTACGTGAGATCTCAATATCTCAGCTCTGGAAGGTCTAGAGCCTCCATTTTTGCACTCAGATCTAAGTCACATGGCCCTCTATCAGAATCCAGAGTTTCAAGAAAATCAAAATTTTGACCCGAAAAAAAACGACAGTGGTACCCCTTACGTTTTTTTTCGGGTCAAAATTTTGATTTTCTTGAAACTCTGGATTCTGATAGAGGGCCATGGGACTTAGATCTGAGTGCAAAAAATTGAGGCTCTAGACCCTTCCAGAGCTGAGATATTTAGATATTTATAATGGCATACAGAGCTGAGATATTGAGATATTTACAATGGATATTTAAGTACCCAATATTTATGAATTTTCAATGGACACCATGTTTGAAATATATAAGATGACTAAAATTGAATAAAAATATAAAAATGTAAAGTTTTATAAAAGATTAATTCAATATACCATTTCAGAATTTTGCTGTATCCAGTGTAACTGGATGTAAATTTAATTGAAGTGACTATTTAATAAGCTCAAAATCCAGTGGGACTCATGTTTAGTGCAACACTTACTTTACGTGTTTTGTAGGGCATTGTTATAAAACAGACATTGCACATTTCAACAAATATCTCTGGAACATGCAGTTTTCTTCACCAGATTTACTATCAGTGTGGTGCGTTGCACCATGTTATGGCCATTTCTGTCTCTAGATGAACGATTAAACTACTACAAAACATTTAATATGTTGAAAATATGAATGTTTATTGACAGCAATGTAATGATACAGAAAGCAGCTGCTTTGTTACTATGCTGGTTGAATTTTTCAATATAAAACATCCATAAAGCAACTGGTCATGCAAAATGGAATTTTACAACATTACACATTTGTCACAAAACAAACATTTTGCAAAATCTAATAAATTAAAGGAACACTTATCAATTAAGGCGTTTGCTTTTGATCATTTGTACCTGGCTATTGTCACTTAAAGCTACACTGTGTAACTCTTTCATTTTATTCTTAGGTATATGACCATCCAGTGAATATTAGTTTCTGTTCCTCTCAATTACGATTTCGTTTTGACTCCTACGGTGGCCAATGTAGTCCAAGATTAACATGGCTTCCAGTTCGACCTCGTCCATGAGTGTTAACTCAAACGTAAACGTGAAAGGCGAAGCTTGAATTAATGGGTCCCTCTTTGGCTAATGTACTTTCAAGATGGAGGGGCAACATGGCGACCGACATTAGAACCCCTTACCCGTATGTATTTTCAATGGCATATTATACACTCACGGGAATAATTTATTACTTGAACGAAGTAAATATAAATTAATGAGCACATATATTTTTGAAAGAACTAAGTGTTTTCAGCTATGAATAAACTAAAAGAGTTACACAGTGTAGCTTTAAGTTCAAATGCACCCTTACGAAAATTACCATGGTTTTTTTTGTAGTAAAACCATAGTAACTATAAAATGAACCATAGTATAATGATGGTTTATGCAGTAAAACCATAGTAACTACAAACCATGGTTTTACTAAAATAACCTTGGTTTAACCATGTTTGTAATAATACCATAGTAACCATAAAATGAACCATGGTTTTTGTAGTTGAATCCTGGGGGCTGTACCATAAAAGGCACTTAGAAAAGCGGGGATTTAAAGGGGTCATGAACTGGCTTTTTAAATGTTTTTGTTTTGTTGTCTGAGGTCAACTTATGACGTTCACTTGGTTTTTGCATTCAAAAACATAAAAATGAATAAGTTTTGGGCTATTTTCTTCCCTAGTTTTCAGCCTACTTGAAAAATGCTCGGATTTTATGGGCGTATCGCATTGAAGACTAGGAAGTAAATGCCGACTGCAGTGAGTGGATAACAGTTTTGCATATTAATGAGCTTCAACTATGCACATGGGGGAATTTGTTTTGAAAACCACTGTTGTAAAATGCCAACTGGAATGATTCGCCCATACATGTTTGACCCAGAGTCCGATCCCGAATCGCAGGACAATGAACCAACAGCACCTCGAATACAACGGATACTTGTAGACACATACATAATTATTAGATATCAAACGATCTGTAACAATGCAATGCTAGCCGAGATAGATTATTATTTCTAAAATAAAAATATTTACTCACATAAGTGTGTTGCACCACTCCTGTTTGATCCAATATAGAAGGTAACGTAGACTAATCATGTTCGTACAACAACGATGTTCCGTACAGATTAACTTTAACCGCCAATTGCTGAATAAATACTTCGGTAACACTTTAGAATACTGTATCTTACTTACTGCATAACTAATAAGGAATTAATGAAGAACTAATAGGTAATTCTTTATTAACACTTAAGTCACTACTGTTAACTACTAAGGAAGATGTGAACTAATCAGTATGTAATATAATTTTATGATTGTGTTAAGTATCAGTTAGTTAATCAATAGCTAATGAATTCTGTCATACCTCCTGAAGAACTACTATTAATTATTTATTAATTAAGGTTCAAGAAAAATAACTATGAAGTAACTACTAATTAACAGTCATATACAGTGGTCAGTTTGTCATTCTTCAGCACTAATAAGAAAGATAAGTTCAGACATTTACCTATAGGCTATGATCTGCAAATATTATTATACACCTTATTATTATACTTAGTTCTTATACATTTTAAACTTCTTTTGCACCATTGAAGTTCAGGCAATATCGCGGTAGCCACATACACTGAGCCTGGGTTCTCCCAAGGTTTTTTCTTTTTTTTTTTTCATTCTGTCACCTGATGGAGTTTTGGTTCCTTGCCACTGTTGCCTTTTTCACCTCTCTTCGCCTTTGTCGCAAGTAATTGTCGTGTATTTTACAAAGGTTTAGATGATTACGTTAATATATATAGGCTATATAGCCTATCTTTTTTTCAGTAAGTTTGATTTGAGTCAGAAATATGTGGTAATTCTTTATTAATTACTAATGGGTTCCCTATATTGTCACTTTAGAATACTGTTCCAGGTTCTAAGTAATTCCTGAAGGACTATCTAATAATTATCTATTAATTACTAATAAGTTCCTTATATTTTTACTTTAGAAGACTGTTTCAGGTTATAAGTAGCCTAATTCCTAGATTAATAATTATTTATTAATTACTAATGGGTTCCCTGTGTTGTCACTTTAGAATACTGTTCCAGCTTCTAAGTAATTCCTGAAGAACTATTTAAAAGTTATTTATTAATTACTAATAAGTTCCTTATATTTTCACTTTACAAGACTGTTTCAGATTATAAGTAGCCTAATTCCTGGATAATTATTTGATAATTCTTTATTAATTACTAATGGGTTCCCCATATTTTCACTTTAGAATACTGTTCCAGCTTCTAAGTAATTCCTGCAGAATTATTTGATACTTATTTATTAATTACTAATAAGTTCCCTATATTTTCAGTTTCCCTCAGTCATTGCCTCAAATACATGAATTTACTCAGTGGCATTCTATGCTGAGGAAAACAGACACACACAGTACTGTATATAAAATATACAAATAATCTGAGGTTAGTTTTGTATGACTGTTCAGTAGTTACTTAGTTACTTTTCTTGAACCTTAATTTGTTGATAATTAGTAGTAGTTCTTCAGGAGGTATGACAGAATTCATTAGCTATTGATTAACTAACTGATTAGTTAACACATCTTCCTTAGTAGTCAACAGTAGTGAAGAAGTAGTTAATGAAGAATGACCTATTAGTTCGTCAATAATTCCTTATTAATTCAGCAGTAAGTAAGATACAGTATTCTAAAGTGTTACCTAACGAGTGTTGCTTCTTTTACTTACTTCTCCATGAGTGCGACCAAAGCAGAAACCACAACGACCACAGGCTTTTCATTACGTCCCACCTTCTTAGTGACCATCGGAGCCAGCTGATATAAGTTACACTTTTCCCGAATCATGTGAGAAGGACGCCAAAATATCTTTCCGATCGACAAATGCCTTGATTGCAGTTCTCTGTTTGTCTATTAAAATTAATGCGCTGTCGATTTATTTTACAACAGACGCGACAGCGGAACGTTGATAATGTGATGATTACTTGCAGATCAATCTGTCCATCGTCGTATAAAGCCCGCCCTAGCAATTTGATTGGCGCGAACATTGTTTGCCTGATCATAATTACTCCTCAATGGATCGAGTCCAGACCGAACTTCCCGTCCAAAAAATGTTGTGGGCGGAGTTCGGGCTGGCATCCAGGCTAACCCATCGGTGCACCGCACGCGTGGGGGAAAACCTCCAATGTTGTCAAATGGCAACCCAATTCGCCCATACATGTTCGACCCAGAGTCCATGTGTTGCACAATTCCTGTCAGATCCAATATAGATGGCACATCAACGTTCTTTTCTCTTAATCGGTCTGCAAATCCAGCCTCGAACTGTGTCTTGTTCACAAAACAATCCTCGGTGAAATGAAGCAAACATATGGATAATGTTTTACACTCATCTGCTGGAACATCATTAAAAACAAATTTTAACCAGGCATTCCTAATATTGGAATCCAGAGGAAGCTTATGCAGCGACTGTCTTCTTCCACAGCCAGGCACGGCACAACATTTTGTACACGGAACGTTTATTGCTGGGAGCTCGCTCCGGTTCGTCATCACGAGGTATGCTTTTGTTTACCTATGCGTGAATGCGCGAATCGGTGGGCGGGGCTAAACCGGCCGTGTTGAAGTAGGCGCTGATGAGCGGGTGGGGTTTCTTCGTCATTGACGTCATACTTCCACGCTTTCAAAAACGAGACGTTTGTTGAGGCTGGTGTCAATAAAAGCTTTTTTTGGACTAACAAGGTCGTTTTCAGTTCTGAAACTCACAGGATATTCTTATAATATGATGACCTCTTAGATGTCAAAAGCTCAAGGAAAATTTGATCTCTCAGTTCATCACCCCTTTAAGTCCAAAATCTGACTTGAATGAGCCGAGCTAAACATCCGCGCTTAAATTGGTTCCATAACAGTAGTTGAGGATCATATTATCTTACTAATTTAAGTGAGGTTTAAATAGTCTAGATAATTGCACGTGCACGCCATTCTTTAAAAGTCCTGAAAAGTTGAGCATGGGTCATTCGATTTACTGTGGGCTACCATGGCAACAAAAGGGAAAAGATAGAGCAGCATTGTTCACGGCAACGGAACAGCATTTGCTATTGGAAACATATGAAGAATTTAAAGATGTCATCACCAAAAAAGGCAATACAGCGGCAATAAACAAAGCAAGAGAGAAAGGTTGGCAGGAAATTGCTGATCATCTCAATGCGTAAGTAGCGGTGTAAACTATTTAAAATGTGTGTCGCAATACATTGCAAAGTTTCTTGCAAAATATAGTTCAGAATGGTGTGTGTGAGTGTTTGTGGGGGGGGGCATCATTTAAAATGATATCACGTAGTAAGGAGCGAGTATATAAAAGGTGTGTGTGTGTTTTATTAAGCCTAAGTACATCATAGCAGTAATGTCACATTGTGCTACTGTAATGGTGCATTTTGGTAAAAAAAAAATCTATCAAGATTCTGTATGCTTTATGGATCCATCAGACATCATGTTGCCTGTGAGTATGAGAGCTTTTATATCAGTCATGTAAGCTAATGGGTTTAGTCAGATAAAACTGAAGATGAGAAAGTTGGATCTGGAAATTCATCAGCTACAAAAAAATGCAGGTTGAACTACCATTTTTAAAAAGGAAAAGAAAAAAAAAACTTTACCTTTTTGATCATTCACAACATTTTTTCGTGTGTGTTTTCACCCCTAACAGGCAGATTCACTCTGAAAAAAGACAAATCACATTAAATACTTGGACTTCTGTGTGTTTGTTCAACTAAGGAGAAAGTTGAGGGGGCAGTGGAAAATTAAAAAGGCTACACCATATTAAGCAAAATAATTATTTGCATATGTGTGGGTTTAGTAATCTACAAATATATGCAATCCCATCTGTTGAGAACCTACAGTATATCGTTCATACAAGTAGCCGTCATTAAGGCCCCGTCCACACTACTGCGTTTTCGTTTAAAACGGAGAATTAAAAACGAATACGATCTCAGTCCACACCAGCGTTTTATCCGCGTATTAGAAATGATCTCCGTCCACATTAAAACGACTGAAAACGCGGATCACGTGACCATTCACCAACACTGGGCATGCGCGTGCCAGGGTAAACAGTAGTTGACGAATCAGGGAAGGAGACGTCATGACTGATAACACCCAATCATAGAGTCAAGCGTGAGCCTCTGCGTAAGCATTTCTGAAGTCCTCCGTTTTGTCTCGTCTACACTAAAACACCCTCCGGCGTTTCAAAACGCAAAACGGAGCTGCAGCGTTTCTAAACTTCTCCGTTTTAGGTCTTCGTTTTTCTCGTTTTAGTCTGGACGGGAGGTGCGAACGTAGCAAAAGGTCTCCGTTTTTAAACGAAACGCAGTAGTGTGGACGGGGCCTAAAAGCCAATGGGTCTGACCGGTCTCTGAAAGTTCTCTCTCTTTGAAATGCCCTCTGCAAGACTATAGCTCCCTCATGTACCACCTCATCTACGAAAGGACATGCCATGGTCAAGTTTGGAAACGAGTTCAGCTCCTTATTTATATACTTTTAATTCATTAATTACCAAACTCATTAAACAAACTCACAAGTTTGAACATTTCTTAGTGTATTTATACCTTATAATTTCTTACATTTATTAGTAAAGTACATATCCTTATTTATTTATTTAAAAAAAATATTAATAGTGGTTAAGTAAAATAAAATGACATTGAAATACCAGCAGGTAAGCTTTGTTCACACTACATGATTTTAAAACGTTGGCCTGAACTGTGCGTTTCACACTACATGACTTGCTTTCAGTGAATTCAGGAGTGTTCAAGTTGTTTAGCTGTTCACACCACACAACACAACGTGATTGATCCACAACAGGAGGTAACTCACTACACGAGTTGACAATGCACTACATGAATATACACCCACGATCGGATGATAAGAGCAAGCTGTTTCAGGACTATGGTACAGTCTAAATCCTGAAAATAATCAAATAAATAACGAGTTGACAACAACTCTGTCACGCAACGATTCTATCTTGTCTACAAACCACGTTTTGTCACGGAAAAAAAAACGCAATAAAACGAACCAGAAATGACGCGAAACAGCACGTGCTACGCAGCGAAGAAGAGAACACAACATGTGAATGGACGTCAGACAGAAACTAGTGCTGCACACTGTTTGCGCAACGATCTTCTGCTCTGAGAAAAAAATGCAAAAAAATAAATAAAAACTAAGATTTACCTGGTGTCCTCAACCCATGTGTTACTATGATTGGCTGCACTCATGACATCACTAAAGGTTGAGTCACGCGACAGCTCTGGATATCAATCTAGCAGGCTAGATATTTTTCTGGGCTCGCCGACGCGTCTGCGAGCGCTTTTGCTGCGCTTGTTGGCTCTTTCATACTAACAGATTGGCGAGCGCTCATCGTCCGTTAATCCCCGCGATAACACCCTGACCTGTCGGCGAGCTCAACGATTTGCAAATCGGGCATAAAATCCTGTAGTGTGAACTTGCCTTAAATGGTATGCTCGTTAAGCCTGAACTCAGACTTAGCCTGACAGTTGGCCTGCCCCGGACCAGGTTAATTTGCCAGCATAAGTTGCTGGGGTAACCGAGTTTGAACTTTTTAAAGTTTGATTTATGAAACCAAATCTAAAAATAAGCCTGACTAACCCAAATAAGCCTGGCTTATACTCTAATCTTGGTTTATGAAACAGCCCTCAGGTCTTCTGTTTTGATTGTGGATCTTTTATTTTGAGACCATCAAGGCCTTCAGACTGCTCCGTGAAATATAGAATTGTGAGACGTAGGAGATTTAGCTTTGATTATGTTGTATTGCAGCATTTGTAATATGAAATGACCAAGTGAGTGTATCCCTAGTTTTAAATGACAAATTACAAGAGCCAATCGCTACAATACAATCTTTCAAATTAAAAGCAGAAAACCACAAGTTAAACAGCCTATTATTTATATATAAATCAGCCTTTGGGGGAAATAATTCTACAAGTTGTTGAAACAGAATTGCTATTACCATTTTTTACATCAGAAATAGTAGAAAATAATGCCTGATAGCACATAGATAAAATAAAATGACATTTAACATAGCAGAAATCTCTTTTTATCTTTATTAGAGATTCAGTGCATCTTTAAATTAAGAATGATAAGTGGAACAGTGTTTTAAAAATTAGAAAGGACAATCAAACACTTTATAAAAGTGAAATAAACCTGTCTCATGTGAAGACAGATCTGTTTCAGAACATGAGAATGCAGAATGGGGTTTAAGTTAGCTACAGATAGCAATGGGTAGTATTATTTTAAAAAACCAAAGTCAATCTGATTATGAATTATGCTGTGCGAAATCACTCAGCCTCTTGCCAGCTCCTGGAAAGCACTTGTATAAATGATAAATATTTGCAATATGCTTCACTTGGATTTTCTTCATGAAAGCCTTAAATTAGCCCTGGAAAAGAATATGATATAGTGAGTCATTTACAACAACAAAAAATGACAGAATAATGCATGCTTTTACTGTGATCAACACAAGAAAGAACAAAGATATTTTTAAGGTTCCAGTAATCAGGCTCAGGTAAAAGCTAAAGTGTCTAGAAGATACTCATGCATGCATACCATCCTTTACTCATCAACAGCCCTAAGCATGTATGGATATGTTAAATTCATGGTCATGAGGAAGAACTTAAACTTCTGATGTCAGAAACCCATCCATCACAAAATATAACCCACAGTGATGCTTGTACGATGTTCAAAAAATTTGGTCGTTCACTCATGGTGAGGTAACAAGTAGAACACAGGAGAAACCTTTGACTTTGTAACGCATTAAAGAGAAAATGGCTTGCCAAGGTCCCAATTTTTCAGATACTTGCAAGTCCGGGACTTTGTCAAGCATTTTCCGGGGTTTCCCTTGATCCCACCTTCCACCATTGTCGATACTATAGCACATATTAATCCTTATCAAAGAGGAGCCATCTCCACAATATATAACACCTTTTTCACATGCTACCCTTTGGCTTCTGATAGTCTGCGGATTACTTGGGCTAGGGATTTTAATATTGAGATAGAGACATGGCAGTCGATTTTGAAACGTGTTTACACGTCATCTGTCTGTGCTCGCCACGGTGTTTTACAGTGTAAAGTTGTTCACAGAGTACACTGGTCTAAAAGTAAATTAGCCCTCATGTTCCCTGACATTGATCCAAGCTGTGCCAAGTGCCATCTAGAACCAGCTAATTTAACTCACATGTTCTGGACTTGTCCGGCTTTATGTTCTTTCTGGGAGTCTGTTTTTGATTCGCTTTCAGTTATCACTTCTGTTAATATCCATCCCTCTCCACTTATCGGCTTGTTTGGAGTTCAACCTCCTGATTGTTTGTTGCCGTCTCATCTTGCTGAGTTGGTAGCCTTTCTAACGCTGCTAGCGAGACGTTGTATTTTGATGAACTGGAAGGGTCCTCATGCCCCTTCTCGTACTCGGTGGATTAAAGATGCCTTATTTTATGTTAAATTGGAAAAAATTAAACATTGCCTTCGTGGTTCCATGGGTAAATTTTCAAGAATTTGGTTACCCCTTTTAGAGCATGTTAAATCTCTGCAGTTGGATGCAGTCTCAACTGACTGACTGACTACCCACCCTGCCCTATCAGTGTTGGTTATTCTGGTAGCACACTTTGTTAGTCTTTTTAGTTACTCAACTTTACTTGAATAGTTAAGGCTCACTTAGGCCTATGTCTGTATTATTTCTCACAGTTCTAGTAGAATATATTATACTCTGTACTAAACCTGTTACTGGGGTGAGGGACTTTGTGTTGGTGTTTTTGTATTGATCTTTTTTTGTTTAATTTATGTTTATTGTAATTCTATTTATTTATTTATTTTTGTATTTCCTTTTTTTGAGTGTTTGTCCTTGTTGTTGTGAAAAATTCAAAATTCAATAAATAAATCGGTAACGCTTTATTTGAAGGGGTGTGCATAAGACTGACATGACACTGTCATAAACATGACATAACACCTGTCATGAACATGAAGGAGTCTTTATGAATGTTTATGACTGTTGTCATTAAGTGTCATTCGGGTAAATTATGACACTTTAAATGCAAAGTTGACATTGTTTAAAATGTCTTTGTTATGACAACTTGACTTTAACAAAGGCAAAAAATGTCTTTGCTATGGCATATTGACATTAACCAAGACAAAAATGTCTTCTTTATGACAACTTGACATAACCAAGAAATCATAACCTGTTAACCTGTAATGTGTTAACATTACATTACCCTATCATATGTTATGGTTGGTTTTAACTTTGGTTGTCATGACACCATTATAACTGTGACATGAATATTTGACTTGTCCTCAAGTAAAGTGGAACACATTGTACTAGTTATAAAGATGTCATTAAGGGTCATTAGACTGTCAAATGCTTTAACAACAGTGTCATTAATATTTCCCCTTACCTCAAGTAAAGTGGAACATGTTGGACTAGTTATGATTTGTTGGTTAATGTCAAGTTGTCATAACAAAGACATTTCTGTCTTTGTTAATGTCAAGTTGTCATAATCAAGACATTTTTTGTCTTGGTTAATGTCACGTTGTCATGACAAAGACATTTTTGTCTTTGTTAATGTCAAGTTGTCATAACAAAGACATTTTAAACAATGTCAACTTTGCATTAAAAGTGTCGTAATTTACCGAATGACACTTTATGACAACAGTCATAAACATTCATAAAGACTCCTTCATGTTCATGACGGGTGTTATGTCATGTTTATGACAGTGTCATGACAGCCTTATGCACACCCCTTCAAATAAAGTGTTACCAATAAATCATACATAAAAGAGAAAATGGCATAGTTCCCATTGTCCTTACCATATATGTGAGGGTGTTATTCCGGTTCCTCATCAGTTGACACCTTTTTAAGTTTTAACATGCTATCCGTGGCGGAAGCATAGGTTCCGTCACGGCTATCCAAATCTCCAGAAGCATTGGTTTTGCCATAGCTATCCAAATCTCCAGAAACGTTGGTTCTGCCATAGAATGAAAATAATTAATAATTATATATATATATATATATATATATATATATATATATATATATAAATATATATATAAAAATATATATATAAAATTATAAACATTATTATAAATATATAATTATGCCTCTTTATCTCACAACTGACATTTTTCCTCAGTAACCAGCAGTTGCAAGGGAAAAAGGTCCATTTTCAACTGTGAATGATAAAGTCGGAATTGCAAGATATAAACTTGAGACATAAGAACTTGAAATTTTAACTTTTCTTCCTAGTATTGTAAGATATAAACTCTCAATTCTAAGAAAAAAAAAATTGGCAGAACTATGACATAAATTGTAATTGCAAGAAAAAATATAGCTGCGAGCAGTCGATGGCGGGCCCAAGCCGGTGGCACCACAACCCCGGTTCCTTTAGTTACCTAAAGGCACCGGGGTGGCGGTGCCGCAGGCTTTGGCCCTTTCATGATTAAATGATTAAATGTTAAGACGGCTTGCCATACTCTATCGGTCATTTAGACTAGTCACAATTATGTTACAGATATCTTAAATGACAATACAAACTATCCAAAATGTAATTATGACTAGTCAGAAAGACGTTGTTGATATCTACAATGTTAAGTGCCTGGCAACACCTTCTGGCAATGTTTAAAAGTATCGTTATTTACAACAGTAGGATGAAAAGAGACTAGTAGGTTAAAATGATTCAAATGTCAAAACGGCTTGCCATACTCTCTGTTGTTTCGACTAGTCACAATTACGTTACAGATATCTTAAATGATAATACACACTACCCAAAATGTAATTACAACTAGTCAGAAAGACGTTGTTGATATCTACAATGTTAATTCCGAAATAGTTCGGGCTTGCCAAACAGAGACGTAGGCTCAGAGAGAGGATGACCGCATTCAAACCAAAATATCTGACTTTCTGTTGGTCCAAGTTAATGAGTGTGAATTAGAAAGTTGTCCGGCTTGAGGAGTACAATATACATACCGATTTTTGTAACTGTAGATAAAACTAACAACCCCACTTTTGTCAAAAGGTATTTAGTCCCTGCACCCCGCCCGTTTCTGAAACTTTGCACGTCTACTGGCCAATAAATGTGATGTGTCTGTTGAGTTTTATGCAATTTCAAGCATGCTAAGAGTCTCAAAAGCATCCTAAAAGAATTTTAAAGTTTGATGTGTTGCCACGGCAACAGCATCAAAGATATCAAGAATCCATTCACAGGTCTTTATCTGGCGTGTGTTTACATTATACAGATAAAGTTTGAAGCAAATCGGGTAAAAATAAGAGGGTGATTTCAAAGCATTTTGAAAGTGACACACTTCCTGCTGCCAGTTGGTGGCGCTATAACTTTGACTCACAATAGTCACATCCATGTGATCGGCCTCTAACAGCGAACACACTGCTGAAGTTTCCTCAAGATCAGTTAATGTATGCTGAAGTTATAACACACTTCCTGTTTCATGTTTCTCGTCATAATTTCGTTTCCTCGCCACAGCCAAACCGTTCAAGGTATCTAAAATCCCCTGGCAGGTTTTCATCCTCAATGTCTTGACTTCACGCTGATCAAGTTTTGTGGCATTTCTTTAAATTCTCTAGAGAAGTATTTTAAATTATTCCATTGCATGTTTTTTTTACAAACAACCTTAAATAGCCGACTTCCTGTTGGGCTGGGGTAAAAAGTAAGAGTGTAAAGGATATATGAACCGATGAGATCTATATGTGTACCGAGTTTATATTATTACTTGCAAGTGTGTTTGATTTAGGGACCAAATTTTCAGATCAAGTTTATGGACCAAGTTAATTTAATTAATAATCTAATTATATAAAACTATAGTCAATGCACTACAATTAAACTGGCTGATATGCCTTTACTTATAAAAAATAAAATAAAAACCTATTGGTAACACTTTACAATAAGGTGCATTAGTTAACATTAGTTAATGTATTTACTAACATGAACTAACCATGAGCAATACATTTGTTACTGCATTTGTTCATATTTGTTAATGTTAGTTCATGAAAATACAGCTGTTCATTGTTTGTTCATGTTAGTTCATGGTACATTAACTAATGTTAACAAGATTTTAATCAAGTATTAGTAAATGTTGAAAATAACATTAACAAAGTTGACTTCAGGCTGACCAAGTTTCGTTCCATGTGGATGAATGCTCTAGGAGGAGTATTTCGAATTCCATTGCAAGCGTTTTAAAAACAACCGTAAATATCTGACTTCCTGTTGGGCTGGGGTAAAAAGTAAGAGTGTAAGGTATATATGAAACGATGATATCTACATGTGTACCGAGTTTCATATTATTACATGCAAGCGTGTTTGATTTATGGACCAAGTGTTCAGACCCCGTTCCAGGGGGCGCTGATGAAGGGTTCACATGACAGCGTTCACATTTGCGATTTTTTATGCGAACCGTGCCCCATTCCGAACTAAACTGCCAGTGTGAAAGCGCCTAAGTGTCCAAATTCACTCCTTTTCATTCATTCCTTCAAGTAGACTATATTAGTGGACTAATGTCAGGGGATAGCGAATGCAGGTATAAGGGGTAATTTTTAACCTATTATGAAAACAGATTTGACTGCAAAATATTCAGATATATGCAAATATATCACATATCTGATGTGAACAACTACATATCATTTAACTTGAGAAAAATTTAATTATGCAAATTATATCATTCCCAATGCTTCATGGAAGCAGTACATTTTTTTTGAAAGGTAAAGATCTGTTTAGGACTATGGGTAATCTAGGAAGAGTCTACATATTTTTAGAATACCGTTTTGAGCTGCCATCCAAAAGTCTGGTTATGGTCTGCATGTGCATGACTAAATATCTCATGGCATCTCCATTTCCCATGGAAAATGTGTGGAAAACCACCCGTTTTATAAATCTGAATGCAAAACTATATTTTTACGCAATATAAGAGTGTAAGAACAATAGCCAAGAAATCACATAAGCAAAGAGCACCTAAGATAATGCAGAAAACTTACCGTTTCTTTATGTAGAAGTATGTCACTCCAGAGAAGATTCCTAAACAGAAGAATAGCAAGTATTAAAAATAACTTGCCTTGATTCAAACTGAATTTTTTTAATAAATTCTCTAAAGAAATGTTTCAATCTCACATAAAAACTAAGTGTCACACATTTTTATTTGTGAAATTGAGAAAATAAACAGGTTTGAAAAACTACTGTGTTTTCCGGAATATTTTATTTTCATCCGATACATGCTGATAATGCAATTAAAGCTAGGGTATACGATTTCAAAGATTGTTCATTATTAATATCCTCGTTTATATGCTGGTAATGGTTATATAGTACAATCCTAACAATATGAATAGAAAAAGAATGAAAAAAATCCATTTACTCTATTGGCTGTACAGCCGCAGAGAAGTCTGACCAATGAAAGCTTTGCGGCCGCAAAGCTACATTGGTCAACTGCTCTCATCCAATCACCAGCTACACTTGAAACTCCGCCTGGCGCTCGCGCCTCCAACCCAACCGCACCCGACCCCGCCCCCCTCCTCACGCGAGCAAGTGCAGCTGACAGACTGGTATAGTAGCTAGCTAAGTAGCGTCATATCAGCACTGGATAAAGCATTAGATAAAAATATAAACGACAGCAGCAAGCAGCCCCTGCTTGCCCCTACTGTAAAGTTTGGACGAAAGAGAAAGTATGTGGAGGAAAGAGAGGAGATATAAAAAAATAAAAATAAAAAATGTGAGGCTGGAGTCGGACTCTAAGTAGGATAAATATTGGGTTTCAACATTGACCGTTGGAGGAAGCTTCAGAGAGATCTGGCACTGAAAACCGAGTGACACGGGCACGGCTGACTTTTTGTTGAGCAGGTAAACATTTATATATATACTTTTATGTTGTGACGTGTGTTACATAGCTGTTTATCAGTTTGACAACTTGCTCATGCTGCCGGTCGGCATTGGCAATGTTAACCGTTTAGCATCGCCGATCACGGGCCAAAGTAATTATATTTCTAAAAGCGCTTGAATATATTTCAGTATGCCTAGCGGGTTTCTGTTCAAGCTCGAATCGAAATTTGAACAATATGCGCTGTTGACGTGAACTCATCCGTGACATAGCTCAGGGATCAGGTAGCACAGAGGGGAGGGGGGTGTGTGTGTGTGTGTGTGTGTGGAGGGGCGGGTTGAGTTTTTTAAAACTTCCCTTCCGTTTCAGGCTTCCTCAACCGATTTTCAACATCGTATACCATAGCTTTAATGTAAAGCACGCAAAATATGTGCAAAGCGGACATTTCTAATTGTGCTGAATGAGAGAGTGTGCTGTATAGCTCATAGAGCTCCTCGATTCTGGATGAATGGAAACTGATCGTTTTGTTTCAAACAGAGATGATATTTTTCCCACGATTCTGAAAAAATAACTAAACAAAACAATAATTTACAACAGGTTCTGACAAAATGTTAATTTGCTGCAGTCTATTTAAAATGCTTAATTAATCTAAATTATATAAAAAAAATACTTCACTTGTTTTATTACTGGACGAATCCACATTTTTTAACAAATCTTTGGAATGAATGAAAGAAATTCCCAGAAGTTCTGTGAATATTCATATATATATATCTGTGGTTTGTGAAGCTGTTACCTATACAGTCCCTCCAGAAAAACGCGATTATGCGATCGCTGAATTCAATGCAAAATCAGCCAAAGTCCGCATATTTATGCGGGGGCCGCATTTTTTCAAATACGCCGCACTTTTGCCGCAAAAATTGCCGATTTCCGAGCAAAATATGCAGGGTTTGCATAATTTCATAATCCTCGGATTTTCGTTGCAAAAAAGTCACATGAATCTTAGCAGAAAGTTGAAAAATGTTGCGTTTGCTTCACACAAAGGCAGCCATTTCCCCCTGTTTCCTTGGGAACATTATAAAGTGACGCAATTACGCGATGGGATAGCTCACAGCTGAAGTTATTGCAGAGGCCAGACAGACTCACGGAGGCGATTGACATCTCACAAACTCGTATAACTGTCTGTCACACGTTCTACCGTCACATCGTTACTTAATAAACAACATAAGATAAAAGAAGCAGCATCAAACAGAAATTACCCGCAAACATGGGGTGTTTGAGGCGCACACATAACACTGCAGAGAGTTCAACAGGGAGCGCGCAGCTCTTAAAGGGGCCACACCTTATTTACACTCGCTACAGTCTGAAATAAAACAAGATGAGAAATTACATAGTCCCAGCACTTTCTGTGATGTAGTATGCTTGCTTATCAAAGGAAGTAATAAGAAATGACTCTTTACATTAGCCTTGTGAGAACAGGATGTTGGGGGAATCACTTTTTTTCTCTTTTTCATCAAACCGCAATTTTTGCAAGTTCCCGCAATTTTTGCAAATATCCCGCATATTCCATTGCATTTTTAAAGAAAACGGGCCACTCAATCAAGGATTTTTGCCCGCAACAAATCACAAAAAAACTCGTTTTTCTGGAAGGACTGAATACTATTATGGTAAATGTTATATATAAATCGCAAATTTTTCACAAATTTTTGGAAATTACCACCACAAAATCAGTCATTTTGATCGCAAAAATCACAAAAAAAAAAAATCGTGAAATCCTGGAGGGACTGCCTGTATGACAGCTGCTCTCTCTGAGCAGTACAAAGCAGATCTGAATGTTTCGGTGTGATCTTGTCAAAAGTTTATTAGACACAGGAGAATCGTTGTCATTCGTGTAGGTGTTTGAATCGAGATTGTAATCTTTTAACGATTAATTGTGCAGCTCCCATCGTGCATTTCCCACACACCAATAGTTTCACTCCTGCTTTAAAAAAATTTGTTTAGGCTGTGGGTTAATAATAAATGTTGATTATAATGAATGCCACTACAATTTCTATTTACTTCAACCATATACTTTTCATTTCTGTTTTGTTCTAAATTCTGTAAAAAATTAAAGGATTTGCAGTGGAGGGAAAATAAAATACATGTTTATAGTGTTTGTGAACATTCCATTTTAACTACCAGCATTTTACATTATTTCAGAATGTAATAATTAAATGTGACTTCTACAACATTTCATAACTGTGTTTTTGTAGACATGCATATTATCTGGTGAATTATGCAGACTGAGACTTACCCAGAAGAATAAATGAACCCACTCCGAGCAATGTTACTGAAAATAGAGAAAATTAATTGAATAGATTAAGACAAAATGAACGGTACAATATAACAGTGCAATATATTAGGAAAAAATTTTTGTAACACTAACTAATTTTGTAACTAATTTAAGCATAACTTAAACATGTCAATTGTCAATTAAAAACAAGCTACAACGGCCAACCAGAAATATAACATGGACACTTTGAAGTTTGTGGAATTTTCTTCAACAGACAACCTCTGAGCTGACAAACGCAAACATTTAAATGGGTTTAACATTCTAACATTCAAAGATATGAAAAAAAATAATATTATTTATAAAAATTATCACACATTATAATCCACCAGTTTCAAATATTTCAAAAAGATCAAGAAGCCAAAGTTTCTAACAATAGGAATCAGCTCTTCATTGGAAAGTATAGTAAAATAAAAACTGAACTTAAAAAGACACTTACTTTCTTTTTCGGACCATGTGTGTTCTGTGGAACCTAAAAGAACAGTCAGGTGTGTGAGAGAGAGAACTAAAATTCAAATACAACTAGATAGATAAGTTAGATGAAGATAAAAAAGCATTCTTAGACAAAGCATTTAACAGTTATTTAACAGTTATTCTGTATAAATAGAGCTATAATTACACTCATGCTCAGAAAACAGGTGTTCCCCTAACAGTCCCATTGTAAAAGAGCTAACAATGTTAGGATCTGGTTAGAGAGAGAGAAACAAGAAACTTTCTGCAGTAGAACTGACATTTAATCATGTAAAATGCTTGCCAATGCAAGAAAAAGATATCAGTACAAGTGCCAATATCACAGAATGCTACACATTATTATTTACTCTTAAATTACAGTTAATAGATGTTAATGTAGAGTTAATGTTAATGTCCCTGTAAAGTTGAAATTAAAGGGTTAGTTCACCCAAAAATGAAAATTAAGTCAATTAATTACTCATCCCCATGCTGTTCCAACCCCGTAGGACCTTCGTTCATCTTCGGAACACAAATAAAGATATTTTTAATTAAATCTGAGAGCTGGATCACTCCTCCATAGACTGCCTAAGGGACTGGCTCTTGACGGCCCATAAAGTCATCAAAGAAAATGTTTAAATATTCCATGTGCCTACAGCGGCTCAATTATAAGTTTATCAAGCGACGAGACTACTTTTTGTGCGAAAAACATAAATAACGACTTTATTCGACTATTCTATTACTTCCTTATGGGCGCATGCGTGAGAACTGAGACGAGGACGTTCTCATTCGAATACTTCTTGTTACCGGCTGCTCACCGCTTAGGAGTATTACCGCCGCCTACCGTAGAAGATGATGGAAGCGCAAAACTTTCTCAAAAATAAAAAATATCTTCATTTGTGTTCCGAAGATGAACGAAGGTCTTACGGGGTTGGAACAGCATGGGGGTGAGTAATTAATGACTTAATTTTCATTTTTGGGTGAACTAACCCTTTAAGTATGTGTTCTGAGTTTGTCACACCACAGAAAAATGTGCTATTAGCCACACAGCCAAAATTGAATGATAAAAAAAGCCAGCAAGTACATAAAATAAGCTATCAAAATTTTGAAAAAATGAGCAGTTATATCTGTTCTCAAAACGCTAGGGGCGTGTCCCCTGGCTGCACTGAAACCACTAGGGCTGTCAACTTTAGTCGTTTAGTCGACTAATCAGTCGATGCCGTCTTGGTCGACTGAAATTCTTATTGGTTGACCAGTCGCATTTTTTTTTTTTTTGCCAATAGAAATACATTTTCAATGATTTACTCCCTGATATTTATTCCTTTATAAAGCAGTTATTTATTACTTTATTCTAAATATAATTAGCCTATGTTTTATCCCCAACTTTAAATGCTTTTAGGCTATTTCTTGTAACTGCGCCACAGTTTAGCGCACACACATAACACACTCGGGAACCGCACCTACTGGCTGCGCTGCTGCTCGCGCTCAGTAAAGGATGTACTGGTAGGTGGTTTTGCTGTATTCATTCAGTTCACGCTACTTTAGTCGACAGAATGTCCAAGAAATCTAAATCTTTTGTCTGGCTACATGTTTGTGGAGGTAGGCGACGGTGGCGACCGCGTTGCTCCATTATGAGCGCGCACATCGCGTGCCTATTTGAAATCAAACTTGAGCGCGCAAAAGACGTGAGCAGCTCTTTTAACGGCTTTATCATACTGACTCAATAGATTGTTTTCTTAATAGGTTTTCATCTGTACACTTGACTCATTTGAAAGTAGCCTAAATAATGTAACAAAACGAAATTAAACTTATATGCTATCTTACAACACAGCCTAGATTTCAGATAGTTTTTAGGCTATTTTGTCTGTTGTTTTAAGACGCCTAACAGATCGGCTGGACAAAAGTTAACCCATAGCTTTGTAAG
This sequence comes from Hybognathus amarus, assembly GCA_030378365.1. Classification (NCBI taxonomy): domain Eukaryota; kingdom Metazoa; phylum Chordata; class Actinopteri; order Cypriniformes; family Leuciscidae; genus Hybognathus; species Hybognathus amarus. The sequence goes on along the minus strand of JAQIUQ010001284.1, from coordinate 690,877 downwards.
TAAAGAAGAATACAGCCTGTATAAACGAGAGCTTTTGTTAGGATTTTTCATTATGTGGCAGATAGCAGTTATATTATTTTGTAGCGTGTGGTGTGATCAGGTGCGCGATTGTGACCGTCACTATAGACCAAGGACAGAGCTCCTCACTTGCAGTTAAACAAATCACTTAATTTTCAAAGAATTGTATTATTATTATAGTTTTATTTATTTTCGATGTTTTTTCGTTGTTGTTTTATAAATGCTCTATGACAATTGTTTAAAAAATGTTCAATCAAAACATCCGTTTTTTTTTTTTTTTTTTTAGTCGACTAATCGTCGCGCAGGACAAGACCTTGGTCGACTAAGGATTTCTTTGGTTGATTACAGCCCTAGAAACCACGCCCACTAGCGGGACAGCTGTCGACAGTGATATTAGCTGATAGCTACTGCTTTCGGGAAGGGAGGATGAACGCTGAGGCGGGAGATAGTCGTTTCGGCCCCATTCACCAGTAACAGTGGGTTATCAGTGAATAATCAGTGAATCCCAGTGGTCTCTGACGAAAGTTTATAAAACGATCCAGTGTAAAATGATCACTACAGAGGCGGGTGTTGGTGGTGATCCTCAGCTCTTCATCAAGGTTGGCTCTCTAAAAACCTCTTCTTGATGTGATAGTTTTTAGGGAATTTAAATGAAGATACCGATCTGTTTTGTACATGATCGCATCCAGGTAGCAGCCTATGCATTTCTGCTAGCTAGAAAACTGTAGGCTCAGCTGTAGTAACTAATTGTACTGACAGTCACTCGCGATCGAGCGGTGAATGCGAAATTGCTCAGGGACGGGGAGTGTTATTGTGTGTTAGGGGAGAGATCAGACTCAGTGCATCATCAAGGCAGGATAATGTAGTGTGTCCCGTGGCAGACTTGGTTAGTATTGTATTATCAATGATGTAACCGTGAACATTGTATTGAAAATAAACACTGAAGAAGGCACACGCCGAAACGCTTTTGTGTTAAATAAATTGTCTATGCAAAGTGCGGCCTCTCTCCTTCATTGATTGAAGTTTATTGCGAGCAAAAAATAAAGAAAAGAATATAGACCTATATATTAACAATGAAATAAAAAAACAGTTTATTTTTAGTTTAATTCTTTATTTACTTTCTTTATAAGTGTATTATGCACGTTGAGCTACGGCGGAGCGGTCTGAGAGGGTTCGCGTCGACGCAGAGTGGTCTGCGGGGTATACCGTCGATTTGATGCAGAAGCATAAAACAGGCTTATGTCAAACTTGATATCTATGTTTTTGGCATAATCCAAGAAATCTATTAAGACCAGTGTCATTACAATAGGCAAATTTGTTCAAAAGCCATCAGCATTTTTGGAAATTTCATTATAAATGTTTTACCACAAGGTGGCGCTGAGATAAAGTATTGCGGAGTATTGCGGAGATACAGTCTTAAGTCTGTTTTCGCGAACGCTACGTAAAATTAGTTTGCACAGTATTCGAGAACGGTTTGGCGAATCAATTTGAATTTCATTAAGGTCAGCATGGACTGAAGATGATCTGGTTCAATTTTCGTGAAAATCAGGGTTATCGTCTAGGAGTTCGAAAAAGTAGTTTTTTTGGAGAATTCAAAATGGTGGAAAGATTTCAATTATAGAAAATGACGTCATAGGGTGCATTCGAATCGGCTTTAGCCAAGATTCGCACTATCAGTGCTTGGCCCCAAATAAGAACGCCATTACAATTTTAAACAGGCTTAGTAAAAAAATGAAATATCGAAAATCAATGTGTGGCGATCAGCGTTGCATATTGTGGCAGGCGCCACAAATTAAATGAACGTATGGGAAACTGTGCCCTGAAATTTTACTGTCACCTTCCTCAGGGATGATTAAGTTATGCGATTATTATATGTAGGCTTAATATAGTGTAGGCTTAGGCAAAGCCTACCATATAGATTTTTATTTAAAATGTATTTTATGTTGCTTAATGTTTCATATGCAATAATGCAACAGATGAGCCAGTGCACAATTATTTTTTTATGCATTTTAATTTTCTGTGCATAATTTTTGTTTAACTACATAAATGCCATTATCTGTACCGTATCCCAAATGTTACAATAAAAAGTAAATTTACATTCTCAGGAAATTTTTTCGCTTATCAGTTAATCGTTAAACGTCTCGATAAGGTCGATCAACTAACAATTAATGAATTAATCGATAATTTACATCCCTACCCCTAATAGTAGTAATAATAATAATAATAATATGTATATAATTTTGTAATGACATAACTGAATCAAAACTGAATCAAATTGAGTTTTCTAAAAATGTACAGTCCAAAGTTTTAGGCCACTATTTTCTCAATTACCGACACCACTACAGAAAGTTTCTTAGCTCTCTCTTTCTGGATTTTTACGCTGTTAAATCCTTATCTTTAAAAAAGAGAAATTTGGGGAATATAAATGTGTATCTAAAAATGTTATTATGGAGTATAGATTCAAAGGATGCAATACCAATATCTTTAGGTTTAGCCTTGGATGTTACCATCACGGCAGTTGTGGTTGTTGAAGTTGTGGTTGTTGAAGGTGGGGCTGAGAGTCAAACATGCAACATTAACATTGGGTTAGGCAAGTAAAAATAGGAGTTCAAGAAGTCTAGATAAAATCAGAAATACAAATCACACTCTTATATGCTTAAAATGAGAGAAAGAAACTTTCACATTTTACTACATAAATGCCAATATCTGTACTGTTTCCCAAATGTTACAATAAAACATCAATTGAGCAATATAAAATGCATTTTTACTCAGTATATAAGCAATATTTTGCTTAAAATGTTCCTATTTCTAAAAATGTAGTCCAAAGTTTTAGGCCACGATTTTCTCAATTACTGACACCACCACAGAAAGTTTCGATAACGCTTCCTTTTACAGTACAGTACTTACAGTGTACTTATAGTGTACTTACCTAGAAAGTACTGGCTAATATAAGGTAAGTACATGGAACAGGGGTAGGTTTAGGGGTAGGTTCAGGGTTAGTACTAGTTAATACCCAGTAATTGTAGTTATTAAAATAAGTACATAGTATTTACGTGGGTAACTGGACTGTAAAAGGAAGCGTTGCCAAAGTTTCTTAGCTCTCTCTTTCTGGATTTTTACATTGTTAAATCTTTATCTTTAAAAAAAGAAATTTGGGGAATATAAATGTGTATCTAAAAATGTTATTATGGAGTATAGATTAAAAGGATGCAATACCAATATCTTTAGGTTTAGCCTTGGATGTTACCATTGTGGCAGTTGTGGTTGTTGAAGGTAGGGCTGAGAGTCAAACATGCAACATTAACATTGGGTTAGGCAAGTAAAAATGGGAGTTCAAGAAGTCTAGATAAAATCAGAAATACAAATCACACTCTTATATGCTTAAAATGAGAGAGAGAAGAAACTTTCGCATTTTTCTTCAGAGATCAATGAAAGATCATAGGGATGTAAATAAATATTAATTTTGTGCTGAAAGGCATGTTATTAACATTAATCAAAATTAATATTGTCATTAATCAATAAATTTGTCAGTATATTTCAGAAATGTGGCAATATTTAACCTGAAAATAATTGTATTAATCATTAAACGTTTTAGTCATTTTTTTACTTGAAAATTTCTTTTTTTTCTTTTGATATTTTCATCTCTTGACTGGCATTTTAAATGTAATGTACATAACCAAACATTTTAGGGGTTCTTGTTTAAAAGTCCCATCCTCAGAACAATGAAGTGTTAAATTTCCAATAAGACTAAACCCACTATTACATTTGTAGGACACAGCATGTAAATAATCATAACTGTCCTAAGGCACCTCTACAAGCTGTCTACTACCTATGACTGGACGTGCCTTAGATTTCACCACTTAAGAGAAAAAAAATCCAGGCTCTTCAATGTCACATTTCAGTCAAACTTGAGAAACAAAAAACCCATGAATGTTTCACTTTCTGTGGTTTTTTAACATTAATATGAGTTCCCCTAGCCTGTATATGGTCCCCCAGTGGCTAGAAATTTCAGTCAGTATAACCCAAGCTTTGATAATCTTTCTCTGCCTTTGAGAAAATGAAAGCTCAGACGAACTGATCTTGAATGTCCTCCATATGACGTCATACGGAGGACAGGTAACCTCCCCTTTCTCTGCTTTGCCCGCCCAGAGAATAGGAGGGGGGGGGAGATATACAGGCTAGGGGAACTCATTTAATGTTAAAAAATCTCAGAAAGTGAAATTCCATTCATTTCGACCTTTAAACTGAGTGACATATCTAGGAGATAAAATGGTTTGCAGTCATGCACTAATAAAGTAATTTTAGTCTTACCAATGCACTTTGGTGGTTCAGGGTTCCATCCAGTTGGTCCACACACAATATACGATTCTCCTTTCATTTTAAAGCCATCATCACATTTGTAATCTATAAAGTGTCCAATTTTGTAGGGTGGTGCCATTTTTCCATCGATTCTAGTTGCGTGTGAAATTTCAGGCTTGGGACACCCATCTGAAAAAAAGAAAAGAATAAAAAGGTTATGTAAATGAATTGTATTATTCATTAAACATTTTATTCATCAACAGAAAAAAGCAGTAGCTTACAAGTTTGTTTGTGTTTTTATCTCTTGACTGGCTGTTTAACTTACCAAGTACATTTTGGCGGATCAGGTTCAAAAATCCCATTCTCAGAACAATAAAGTGCTGAATTTCCAATGAGACTAAACCCCTTTTCACATTTGTAGGACACGGCATCTCCATAATTATAACTGTCCAAATGCGCATCTTCAATCATTCCATTTTCTATGGCTGGAGGTGCCTCACATTTCACCGCTAAAGAGAAAAAATCCTAGTGAATAAATACTTATTTTCAGATGCATCTCAAAGTGAAGAGCGTACAGCAATTTTTTATACTCATCATGAATGCTTCTGAATAAATGAGTGCTCTTCAATATCATATGTCAATCAAATTTAAGAAAAAACCTCACCTTCACAGACAGGATCTCTGCCATCCCATCCCTGATCTCGGCACAGTCTGATTGCCACTACTCCATCTAAAACGTATCTGGAAACAAAAAAAGATAGATCATCATCTTACCAAATCACAAAACATCTAAATCTTAATACATGGTTAAAACAGCTCAAAGAAACTATTTATTGGTTTCACTTACCCTTTGTTACAAACCGCTTTAACTGTGTCGCCAAATAAATTCCCAGTTCTTTCATAAAACCCATTAGGAATTTCTGGAAGATTCTCACATTTTTTTTCTGGCAAGTTTTAAAAGATGTTATTGACTTATTGAGATTTGGTGGTTTTCACATACTTCTTAAAATAATGAAAAATAATCTTTAGTGCTGCCTCGTTATAAAGAAACTGCTCACGAATAGAAGCCATTTAAGGGCTTGCTGACAAATACTGAGGATGTACAGTATTGGTCAGCAAGCCCTTAAATGGCTTATATTCGTTTCAGATATGTGAAATTTTCATTTCACATATCTAAATTAGATTTTAAAAAAATAATTCAAAGGCACTTTGGGGAAAATTACAAATGTAGCGTACTCAAAAAAATTATTGATAGTACATACTTGTGCACTCTAATTCCAGACTTGTCCACTGGTTTTTCTCACAAGTAACAGATTTAGATGCTCTTGAGTTTACTGGTAGATGCCCAGTATCACATTTTAATGTTACGCTTGATCCATCTGGGAAACTTAAAGCCAAGAGATCAGAATCCGACAAGACGACATTCCTTGATGTAAAAGAAGGCCTTGTACATTGTGCTGTGGAAATAAACAAAAGATATACTTTACAGAAATCTGATGCAATCATATTCTATCCATCATCACAATTATTAGCACTACTATACAGTCTTAGCTTTATTTTTGGTATCAAATGACTAGATTGTGATTATCTGTTTAAACAAAAGTAAATTAGTATGACTTAAGGAAAATGTGCTGTTGAAACTAAATCACAAGGCTTATTCATATGTTGCTTATACACATAATTTTTTTTCCTTTTAAATAGACCCAAAGGTTACAAGATCTGAAAACTTTTGACCTCTCTCAAATACTGAAACTAACTCAAATTTTAGACACACTGATGTTAATAAGTGCAACTTAGTTAATCAAGCGCTGAAGTTAATTAATATAGCACTGTTATCATTGCAAACAGTATTAAGGTTACACAATTATTTGTGAACTGTGGACAAATGGAACACATCTGCTGATTAAGGTAATGATTAAATCAGTCCTGATCATAGACTATAAAAAAGATGGATGATGGCATGATGCCACTTCACTCTCTCCCACTGGTGAAAAATGAAGCCGCCAAAAGCCTAATATGGCGCTTACATCTTGCGCTGATCTGGGACCTGGTTCTGCGCGGTAGTAACGCAGGACCCGAGTCCACGCAGTAGGGAGCAGGAAGTAAAGCCGTGATATCAAGGTCCCGCTCTCACTCCCAAAGAAACGGTTAATACAAAATTTACTATGCAAAAAAACAGTTATGGACATGTAGAAAGCACCATTCTCCTCCCAAAAATCCCCCAAAAAGTCAGTTGGTGCCTCAGTGACTACTTCGTTTAGAATCACAGCTGTCAATCATGACGTAACATTCCTGTTTTTATGGAATCAAATAACTAAGGCCAAACTTTTTTTTTTTAAAGCGAATACAAACTTAAATCAGCGTGATAAAAAGGACCTAAAATGACAGAAAACCTCTAAGAAAAAATGTATTTAAAGTGTAATTTGATTGTTTAGTTTCCATTCGCGTCCATTAGACTTCACAGGGAGGCGGGCTTTATGACCTATACTGGTACCAGCCATCGAGGCACGATCTAGATGCTGGCTTCATTTTTCAGCTGGCCTATATGGCATTCTAATGGCCTGATGTCAATGGGTCTTTGAACTTGATGAAATTGTTGAAGGCCAATATAAAAAGTAAAATAATTTTGGATTCATGCATTCATTTCATGACCAAAAGCAAGTGGAATCATGTGTGGGTTTGCCGTGTTTACAGTGAAGAATTCAGTTAATTCTGTGTATAGTAGCAACATGCTATGACCATCAAGCTTTAGGCTTAAACTTTTGTTTGCAAAGCATTATCAGTTGCTAGCATCAACATTATACTACCAGGTTATACATGCATGTAAGTGAACATACAATGTCCCGTTTTCTACTATATTACAGTTTTACACAACTCTCACTCTGCAGACCTACTGCATTTTTTTTTAAATGGATGGCACTTCTGGTTTTGAATCGTGCCACTCAAGAGGACAAACTAATTCTAAGGTTGTGCTACTAATAATCCTCATATGTCAGATTGACTGAGAAATATGTACATTTTCCACCATGCTTTATTTTTATCCATTAGGACATTAGCATCACAAGAATAGAGCTTTTTTCAGTTCACTTTGTTCCGATTATTTTCTTCTCATCAAAAAGAAAAGACACAGTGCTCTTGTGGTCTGTTCTCCAGATTAAATAAACAATATCCCGCTTTTCTCCGCATTCATGGCAGTTTCCCTTTTTCAGACAGACAATTTGAAACCCAACTTATACCCCTTTTCACTTCTAATCCCTAACAGCAGTGTTTACAGAAATGTTTCTGAAGCAGTAAAATATAATATTTGTTACCTGACAAAATACAATACATTTTGAAATGTCTGTCAATGTTTCAATTAATGATGGAAAATCTGATAAATATGTATTGTGTTACATAAAAATATAGACTTGTATGTTCTTATAGAAATATTTGACCCATAATATTTGACCCGAAATTAACTTTTGGCTCATCTGCCACGGGGACTGGTACATTAATATACATTAATTTATATATAGGCTGTAATTAAACATTTTCGTCATTTTATTTCTGGTCAATTATTTTCCATTTTTTTCTTTTATTTACACACATATTACATATTGAAATAATATTTTTTTAATGGTGCCTATGAAAATAGTTTTGTACAAATGAAGTGTATTAATTGTATATTTAATAAAATATATGCAATAATAATATTATAATTATTTCCAAAAAGATATTTAATTTTACTCTGCTCATTTTTTTTACTCCATTTACTCTGACTGATCAGATCAGTAACTGAAGGACTGCAAATATCAGTTGTTTTGACCATTAATTAAAACGAATAAACAGAGTCATAAGTTCACGAATTGGAAGTGACATCGGATGTGTTCCGTGATTGCACGCGTTCTGTGATTATGCCGGGAGCTAGAATATCCCACGATTTGTCTCAACACAGAAAACATTTAATCATTGGATAGGTTTTTTGTTTATTTAAAGGGACTATGTGTAACTTTTTATGTAGCTTTTTACTTAAAGGGTTAGTTCACCCAAAAATTACAATTATGTCATTAATGACTCACCCTCATGTCGTTACAAGCCCGTAAGACCTCCGTTCATCTTCGGAACACAGTTTAATATATTTTAGATTTAGTCGGCGAGCTTTCTGTTCCACCATTAAAAATTAGGGATGCATCCGATTTGGCCGATACCGATGTTTAACATGACAACTTGGCCGATGCCGATGTTTTTTTTTTTTTCCTTTTTGTTAATATTCCTTATTTTATGCCACTGAAACATACAAATCGTTCGGCTATTGATCACACTATCCTAGAATGAGAACTAATTTAATCAGACCAATTTATGAAACAAAAACAACCTTTGATGTCACTTTCTGGTTGACATTATAACCTTATTTATAGAGCTGTGAGTGATTTTCTCTGCCTTTTGTTTGATTTGCATTAATGGCTGAATTGTCAGCAGGTTTATTAGGCTGCATTTACACTGCAGATCTTGATGCCTAAATCCGATTTTCTGACTACATCCGATTTTTTTGACGACCTGCTTACATCATCTTTTAAAAGTGACCCATATCCGATTTTTGTATTTACACTATACACTGCTGAAACTACCAAATGCAGTTCTGACCCGGGAAATTAAGTAAAACAGCACGAAATTCAATGGATGCAGATGCGAATAAAATTATCCAGTGTGTTTCTCACAGCGAGAAAAAAAGAGGAGAGGCACTGTAGCCACGAGCACTTAAACGATGCATGCCTCATATATCTCGTGAAAAATACAGATTTATTTCTGTAACAACCCTGCATTTTTGCCTGCACTCTTCATCCCAAACACCCAAAAGACATGAAACCTCCGCATTGCTCCACTGTGTGTATCCTTTCTTCCATCGCGCGAATTCGCGCAGTTTTTAATGACACACGACTCGCATTTACTGGTGAATATCTGACTTGATTAAGCAAGGGCTGTCGTGTTGCGCGTGCTGTGGCTCTGCGTGAGAGATCTCTCTCTCTCTCTCTCTCTTCTGAACTGCGAATAGCAAATTTGCATCACAGACAAATGGTTTAATTAAAATATAGTTTATATATAGAAATGGCTGGCGAGATAAACATGTTCAAGATAACGTCTTAGGAATAATAAATAGTAGCCTACGTGTATTTTCTTAATTTCTCCAGTACCGACAGCAGAACCACGTCCGAGCTTATCGATACAGCGGTCTTTCAAAATTCAGCACCGGGGCCCGTTTGAATACCGGGTTTCGGTACCCATCCTGATTTATGACAAGTTATTTTCTGAATAATAACATTCAAAAACGGGTCCCGACTCCCTCTTCCGTCTCGGTATCTCCCCCGCCCAAATTAAGAGGGGAAAAAGTTTCTCCTGAGCACAGCGTTCATGACACATAAACATCGGCGAATGTCATTTTTATTTCCCGATGGCCGATGGCTGTTAAAAAGGCAAATATCGCCCGTTACCGATGTTCAGCCGATGCATCTCTATTGAAAATGTATGTACCTTATACTGTCCATGTCCATAAAGGCAATAAAGACATCATCAAAGTAGTCCATGTGACGTGAGTGGGTTCGTTCAAATTTTTGAAGCATCGAAAATACTTTTTGGTTCAAACATAGCAAAAACAAGCAAGTCATAGCAAGTCTTCTGGTTCTGTTGTGGATCCGCGTTCAGTGACGCTGCTGACGTGTGTCTGGTGCGTCCATGTATTCAGGTTCAAATCGGTTTAAATAAATATGGGCAAAAAAATGCGTCTTCCTCTGTGTGGAAATCCTTAGACATGTTTGCGAAGATTGTTTTGTACAGCGTGCGTCTCCCTCATCAGACTGTGAACGAAGCTCTGACACACCAGACACACGTCAGCCGCTGTCACATGGACTACTTTGATGTCTTTATTGCCTTTATGGACATGGACAGTATAAGGTACATACATTTTCAATGGAGGAACAGAAAGCTCGCCGACTAAACCTAAAATATCTTAAACCGTGATCTTAAGATGAACGGAGGTATTACGGGCTTGTAACGACATGAGGGTGAGTCATTAATGACATAATTGAAATTTTTGGGTGAACTAACCCTTTAAAATCAATATTTCTATTCATAAATATGTCCTCAATGTTGTACAAATACCTCTGCCAATAATCTGACTTATCCTCGTAAACTAAGAATTATTAATATCTTTATATACATGGGACAGGAAAGTCCACGAACGCTTCCATGTAGTTCCGCCATCTTGATAAACAATAATAGCAGAGAGGAACATAAAATAATAGGCCAACACATTTCCACAACAGCCAGCATGACGTGACTGAAAGGCACTTCATGGCCCGGCAAGTTTAAAAGGCTGCATTTCAAATCCTCGTCGCCAGAAAAGTAAAAAAAAATTAGATTGTAAAAGGAAACGTGACCAGAGATTATAAAAAACACTAACGTCGAGTTAATGTCGGGATAGCTTTTTCCAGGTGGATAGAGCTAATGCAGGAGAAAGAGTTCAAAAGAGACGCTGAAGTCCTGCTTCTCGACAGGTAAGGCAATGTTAGTCTTAATTACAAGCTTTTTTCATTGTTTGGTTGTTTACTTTTTTTATATAGACAGATGAACATTTATTGTTAAAAGTTGATGATGATGATATCTAATGCAAGCTACATCAGAAAATATAATCAATAAAGAAGGATTTGTTAATTTCGGGCCCTGGTAGTATGGACATTGAGACGCAGGGATGGCTTCCAAAATTTTACATTTGTTTTCCGCCCCCACTTAATTAAATGGATGGTTCACCAAAAATGAAAATTAGCCCATGATTTACTCACCCTCAAGTAATTCTAGGTGTACATGATATTCTTCTTTCAGACAAATATTGAAGTTAAATAAAAAAAAATGTCCTGGCTCTTCCAAGCTTTATAATGGCAGTGAATAGGCGTTTCTTTTTGAAGTCCATAAAAGTGCATTTATCCATCATAAACAAACCACACACGGCTCCAGGGCAAATAAATGCCTTCTGAAGCAAAGCAATTGAAAAATATCCACATTTAAAACTTTATAAAGTAAAATATATAGCTTCCGGCTAAACAAACATACGGACACCGTTTTGGTGCTTGTAAATGTGACGTGACAGATTGAAGTCACATTTCAAAAGATCGGATACATATCGGATTTGGACCACATACCCAAGTGGCCTGGGTTGCATTTGAAAAGATTCGGATCCGTGTCGTTCAAACTATCATGAAAAGATCAGATACAGGTCGCATAGGGGCAAAAATTTTTTTTTTTTAAATTGGGTCGCTTCAGCCTGCTGTGTAAACGGAGCCTTTAAGATGTTATTTTTTAACCTTTAATATTAATACCATCTGACTGGTTCTGTATGTTTACAGCATTAGGTGAGATTTTTTTGGGGGCGAAAAATTTATAACACAGTAACGTATCTACTGTACCTAATTTTTATCCAAATGAATCGATATTGAATCAAGGTCACAATCAAGTCAATAATAAAATAAATTATTGTATGGTACAAGTAAACATTGTGTTGTCACTAAAATTCTGTTCAGTTACCAAATGTTTTGACAATCACAATACACTTATTGTGATACAACTTTTTTTAACACATCCAATCTCAATCCACCCATTTTATGTTATGTTACATTTTCACGTTTTACAAAGGCAGAGCCTGGCATCTTGTCTTTTTGGCTGGTTGTTTCTGATTGCACTTTAGTTAATTTGAACTCCAGATCAAAACCCAGAATTTAAAGTGGATTTAAATTGTAAATCGGATTTTTTTAGGCCATTTCGCCCTGCCCTACTTGAGGGCGAGTAAATAGTGGACAATTTTTTTTTTAGTTTTGGGTGAACTATCCCTTTAAGAACACACTACTCGCACATTGTAAAACCTGAAACTAAATCGTAGTTCACTAACTAACTAACTGACTAACTGATAGATAAATAGACAGATAGATAGATACTCACCTCGGACATGTTCACAGATCATAAGATACGGAATGAGAGCAAAACTGAGCCACAACACCTTGCATCCCATCTTGTCACTGTCGGTGAATGTCAGCCTGAATCAAGGCCAATGTTATTTGTTTTCTGCACCAAATCAACAAAAAATACCTTTTAGCGTAAAGAAATGCACTTTTAAAACATTTATTTTTAAATAGTCAAAAGTTAACACAAGCATTCTCTACAACAAAACAGGCACAAAAGACTCACATAAACAAAACCTGGTTCTGTTAGCAGCTAGCCTGTTAGCGGCTAGCATAACAATCAAGACAGGTTTGAATTATCAACGTCATATAATGCCTATGATTTAACCGAATAAACAAAAATAGTTTTAGTTAATTAACCAAGCTTCAATAAACTTTTTAAAGGCTAAGCGTAACACTAAAAATATGTTGGGCAGAGCGCGGAAAGGCGTGATCACTTGAGCTTCCTTTCTCTGTTCCGTTCACAACCCAAATCTAACACGACACACATACACTAACAAATAATATCAATGTTTTTTGTTTTGTTTATTATAACCTCTTTTCAAGCGGTTGTGGTAGGTAACGTTATAACGTAAGCTAACTTACTCAGAGAAGCGAAAATTAGTCCTTGTTTTAAGCATCCTTACTTACCTTTAGGTGTTCAAGATTTTTCTCAATGTTCTTTTCGATTCAGAGGCATATAAAGTCCGTTTAACTTACAGGAAATTAGATAAGGGGAGGGTGAAGAAATATCTTGGTTCTCGTGAAAAAATTTTCACTGTAAAGAGGGCGTTACCAGTGTGTCATACGAGGTCATACCTCAGCCCCAGCAGTTTCTAAACTAAAACTAAACCACGAACACAGAAACGGGAGTGGAAATCTACAAAATGTATCCACAATATTTTAAAAAAAAGTCACTTTTCAGTTCATATAATATGTTCATATAATATAATACGATATCATGGTGTACAATGAGATATTTTTTAAAACATACCCTATTGATATACTTATGTCAAAGGATGTAAACAAACAGTTACTTCTGGTTACGTCAGTGAGAGCCTAAAGTCCCTTCCCTTTCCGGTTGACGACCATGTGACCTTGTTTCGGAAAAATATTAGTCAATGGCAAAAGACAACGAATATTTTGATGTCGCTTGAATTGCGCCCTGAATTACACGATGTTTGTCAATTTAAAAGATACGATTATGTAAATAAAAATAAATAAAAATCGCAGTTTGGTGTAAAACTGTTGAGTTTCCGCCGTAGTAGAATAAAAAATATAATTCTGTAAGTAATAATGAAAAACGTTCTCGTAATAATGAGAAACTTTCTCATAATTATGACATACCATCTCATGATGAGAAATTTTCTCGTAATAATGATTTAACTTCTCGTAATAATGAGAAACTTTCTCATAAAAACATAAATTCTCATCTCACTGTCACGGGCTTGTTGAAGCAGTAGCAGGCAAGAAAGCAGGATCGAAACACAGCAGTTTTATTTAAACTAGAATAACCACCCAGGTAGCAAAAGGCTGTTTGATGTCCTATTGACATCTGGCAGACGTATTTTTAAGAGTTTGCTCATCTGCAAGACGTCTATAGGACGTTTCCTGCAGATGTCAAATAGACGTCTAGAAGATGTCTCTAAGATGTAATGAACATCTAATAGACGTCTATTTGACATCTGACAGGAAACGTCCTATAGACGTCTTGCAGATGAGCAAACACTCTTAAAAATACGTCTGCCAGATGTCAATAGGACATCAAACAGCTTTGTGCTATCTGGGCACAGCTGATGAAACATCAATGGGACAACCAAGCGTGAAGCGACAACAACAGACAAAGAACAGACTGAAACACTTAAATACGATCAGGGAAACACAGATCAGAGACACAACTGGGGCAAAGAACTCATAATGACAGGTAAATAGGTGAATTAACTAAACAGTAACGAGGAGCGGGGAAATGGAAACAGGACTGAACCAAATATACAAGGCAGAAGGAAACACAGGGCACACAAAACAATAATAATGAGAAACTTTCTCATAATAATCACTTATTTTCTCGCACTTCCACGCATGCATTAGACGGGCTTCCATACTAGATAATCTTTTTTCATTTGTATTAATACGGAACGTAAAAAGTTGTTTTGCGATAAAATGGAGATAAATTGACGTGTTTCCATTGGGGGTATTTTCAATTCGCAATTTCAATTTGTGTAATTTGAAGGGTAATGCAAGGAGAAAGCTATAGGCCTACATCAATTCTATGCAGAGATAGTGCGTTGAATGCCGCTTTGGGGAACGCCTCAAGTGTTGTTTTGTTCCTACCACACCAAGATTATACCCTTATGTGCAGTGCCAACTGTAATGCTCTTGCTCGCAAAACAATTCTTGTTTCTCTGAGTATTATTTGACCAATGACACATAGCTCACCTGCAATATGTCTGTATGCAGGACAGTCATCAAAACAACCTGTTTGAATAGCAGTTCTCAGTCTCTGTATCATTTGCTGAGATCTACTTGACTTCCTTGGTGGTCAGAGCACTTGGTGTCACACAAACTGCTATAAACCACATGTATTCTTCTGCTTTATTTGGGTGCATCTCACCTTTGTTCCAGGTAAATGAATCACCCGGAAATCATAGGGCTGCAATCTCCAGACCCACCTTTTGATTCATGAGGATGGTACTGAGCAAGGGATATAAATTGCCTTGATTGCTTTGTAGTCTGTGACTAGATCAAACTTCCGACCATTACGTAAGGGTGCAATCTTTCACATGCGCACACCAGAGCAAGTGCTTGGAGCTCTGTTTGCCTTTGTACAACCGAATCATACTTTTCTTGGCTTTCTTTGCCATAACCATTGTATTTTACAAACACACAGTTACAACAGCCAAATAAAAGCTAAAGTAAGAAGAACTGGGACCAAGAGCCCAACAAAAGCAAACACTGATCACCATAATGGTGACATTAAACAAATATCAACATCTAAACCTCATCTAAGAAAATTACATTGAAAATAAACTTAAGTTTTAATTTAATGCATCCTGAGGGTTTATTTGGTCCAGAAACAGTATAAATTGTCTAAATGAGGCCATAAATGATGTTGAAAATATGTCCACAATGGCCACATTTGAACTTGTACGAAGGTTTGATGATGAACGTTTATTTTAGACGTGCAGAACATGTCAAAAAAAGACAAAGACGTCATAAAAACATTCATTCTGGCTCCTCAGTGGACGTCTTTTCAACGTCCGACTTTTGTGACAAAGACGTTGAAACGACGCTTTTTGGACATCATTTTGCTTAGTGGGATAGATTGTCCTAAAATGAAATCTCAGTAATATACCAAAGCATGGCATTATATTTGTAGATACAATTATTTGTATTTCAAACACAATGGCCAAAATAGAATGATTGAGTAACTCACCTCTGGTATTGACAGACTTCATCATTAGACATGAAGAAGGAAGCAGCACAGAGAGGCTGTAACTTAAATCCCATAGTCTCTCAACGTTGGTGAACCTGCCAAAAATAGTTCCAGAGTAATTTGTTTTCTGTTGCTCAAAAACAGAGACCATAGCAGTAGAAGGACAACACATTTTAATGGACATTCTTGGGTTCGATACAACTTGAAAAAATGTTCTAACAAATGTAAAAAAAAAAAAAAAAAAAAAAAGTAGCTTTTTTTTCTTCAGTCTAAACTTATTATTATTATGTGTAAACTGCCAGCATTGCAGATTGAAAAAAAAGTATGTGGTTACTATTTAAAAATATATATTTTACTGGTATAATATAAGCTGTTGCTGCCGTCCATGTTAGTAAGCTGTAATATATATATATATATATTTTTTTTATCATTTTGATTTTTGTCTTTCTTGAGTTAAAGGCTATGCTGGGCATCTCACTGTAACACTAGTTTCAAGAGGTAACTAATGAAAAGCTCAAATCATATCAAGCATCGAGCCCATATATTGAAAATCAAACAAAGATGAATACAACTAAATTTGGAATATGAAAGAACAAGACTGTAGATCTTTAAACAATATTTAGTTGCCTTGTCTGCCTAGTCATTAGACCAAATAAATCCCTAAACATTTTATTTACCTCCATTTCTTTTGACCATTTACCGACACTAGAAAATGTGTTGTGAAATTATTGAAATATTTAGTAAAAATCTCAGGTGGTACTTTAAGTGGTTTCATTAACAAAGTTTGGGAATCTCTGCATTAAATGAACAAAATTATTTAATTTGTCAGAAACCATTTGAGTTGGACAGAATGGAGTTCATTTAAACAAAAAAGGTAGCTTTATATTTATATTGAGCAAGGGATATATATAAAAAAAAACTATGATATTGAGAAAATAATCCACATTTACTCTTCCTTGATCACTGTCCATGCATCAAGGTCACACATATTTCATCAGTTCACATAGACAGCACACCTAAAGCTCCCTAAACAAGTTTGAATGGGATTAAGCAGTTTGGGCTACATTTATTGAACACCTTGTGGATAATAAGGACAAAACATTTCAATTTTCAACATTTCAAAGAGCTGACATGTACAGTAAATTGACATGAAGTAAAAAAAATGCAAACAGTACATGCACACCATGAATAAAAACACTGTGTAATGAAGATGTGAAGATGTGGTTCTCAGTCAGATGTGTTTGACTTAAGCCTTAAGCCGTCTCGATGTTAATTTTGAGCATGTGAGCACTACATATAAGATGGTAATCATAGCTGAGAAGAGAAGCCAACTCAGAAGACACTCATGCCATAGAGGTAAGCCAGACCAAGACCTATAGAGCAAGATCATAATAGTTTTCAGCCTTTTAACGAACAAAAAATTGTTGAAATTGAATTAAAATAATTATATATATTTTACTATCTTTAGCTTTCTGTTCATGTCTGACTAACTTCGTCTTATTCTGACTCCATGCGAGTTGAGAGACTGTAGCAGAGCTCAATGATTCCTCTGTAGTTTGGATGGATGTTGAGAGTGATGTTGTGCTTCTCATGCAGTCATAGCTAGAGAGTGCTAATCAAGAAAGTGAGGTTCATCCTCTTGTCAGACATCTTAAAAACATGTACATAATACAGCACAAAAAATATAATATTACTGTAAAAAAAGTTAAGAAATTCTACATCATGTCCATTCAAGTGAAGTAAAACTAATGTACTCAAAAGTTTACAAATGAAAACACCATTGTATTCTATGAAATGATTGGCCTATCAACGTGACGATCATTACAATATTATAATGTAAAATTAATACAATATTATTAAAGGCTGGCCTTGATACAGAAGCCACGTTAGTATTATAGGTACCTGGAGGACGTTTTCACTGCAGTTGACAAAAGTGGCATTTGTTACTACTATTTTATGTTTTGGTGAATTGGTGGCTAATGAATTACAATCTGTTTTCGTACTGAAGGGGGTGGATTGAAATCCACTGCTGCTTCAATGTATATGTAATTATGAGTAATTATAATCAAGGTATTAATCAATATTGTTCCTTCTAAATATTAAGTTGAATGACTTCTCTAGCCATGTGAGATTTCTAATTGAGTTGAATGACTTCTCTACCCTTGTGAGGTTTTACTTTGTTATAGAAGTTACCAGTGTGATGATTACTGAAATGTTCTTTGCATGTACTCTTTAATATCTGTATTTGAGATCTGAATGCAGTAACAGTGCTTTTTCATTTAGCCCAGCTTCCAGAAATGAAATAGGGATTTGTATGGTGTTTAAGAAAGGTCTCCAAAGTGTTAAAACTTAAAGGGGTCATTGAAGCCAATAGTTTAAATCCTTAATTTCCAGTTAGACTAAAGTTTAGCTATCCTTGAGAGAAAGAATGCATTATCTTGTTGTTTTGAGAGGATTCTCTTGTTTATAGTTAGAGCCTGGCCAAATTCAACCTTGGAAAAGCAGTGTGTCAGTGTGTGTGTGTGTGTGTGTGTAAGTCTTCATGGTTGCAGGTTAAGTTGTTTTTCTGGACATGCTGGCGCCCAGCAACCCAAATCTGCGACCTGGAAGGTCATGACGAGCCTCTGAGTCTCAGCTGCATAATCGATGGAGATATGCTTCCGTCTATCCGTATATGTGTGGAAAATTCCTTATGTTTATCTATTTCTTAGCCAATGACAATCATTCAACCTGTAAGCAATGACGTAGCTTAGACTTTGGAAATGGTATAACTGCTGTGATCTTTGTGACTGTAAGCACTACGAACTCCTGAGAGAGTCTTGAAGCTGACTTCTGCTGATGAAAGTGCAAACTATTTTCAGTAAAAGTTTAAAAATATTATAATTCTGACTCTGTGTCTTTATTCTTCATATCTGTTTCTGGGTCTTTGACTCTATACCCCTTACAGTACACTTACTGTTACTTACTGTTTTGTTTTTTCAAATAAAAATGAATGACATATGAATGACATATGAATGACACCTTGTTAAATAATCAGGCAACATTATCCCTTGAGATTGGGTGGTTGTTGACAGATGACGGCAAATATTCGAAAATAACTGATGACTGAATGATGTGACTGGCCAATCTGAATCAGAGAGTAATTCCAAAGTAATAAAAACTTAAATATACAATCAATGTACAGGTTCAACTCACCCTTAGATGAGATGAGATAAACACAGTTCTTGTCTGCAGGCTGAAGGATTTGCAGAGAAATAAATTCGCTGCTCTGGCTGCTGACATCATTAGAGGCCAAGCAGAAAAGTTGGCTGTCTTCAGTGAAATTTGAACAATGGAGATGGAGATCAGTGGAATTGTGCAGGACAATGTTGTTTGGTTTTCCAACTCTGTACCAAGTGTACCGCACATCCGTTCCTCTCTCACTCCAACAGCGAAACACAACTAGTTGTCCCCAGCATGTCATCTCCAGAGAACTGAGAGGCCAAAAGTGTGGTTTCATTACAGCCTCTGAAATTAAACACAAAAGTTCTGTCATGGAACTCTAGATGGCGCAGGCTGATTTAACCTGTGATAGATTTTTAAACTGTATATTAAAGCTCCAGTAATGTTTTTGGGTTAAAAATGATCCAAGATACATTTTTAAACAAGTACATAACCAGTCAGTGTTCAAAACTATCTGCTTGCCTTAGCTCGATTCAGAACTGGTAAGCTTGTAATAATGTTTTTAACTCTAATGGTACTGGTGGATTTCCGCGGAGATTCGAGAATGTCTTTGCATCATTACGTCACATCTGTACACATAAAGAAGTAGTCTCGGCTAGTATAAGCTATATTGCGTGTGAGGATGTTGGAGGTGGAGATTTATAGCCTTTTTTCACAGCACTTGATATATTCAAACTTAATAATTTGATGACGGATCCAGAAATGTTCAAACGACAATCACCAGTGATAACGGGAGATTCAAGACTTTGGACTGAGAGTTTGGGAAAAGAGACCGCAACCAGGCCCAATGAAGTCAACCAATGGAATGTCGATGTGGAGTCGACCCAGGTAGACTATAGGGAATGTCGATTGCAGACAACCCAAGGAATAAACGACCCAGGTAGACTATATATAGGGAATGTCTGATTGAAGACAACCAAGGGAACGTCGATGTGGAGACGACCCAGGTAGACTGTATATAGGGAATGTCGATTGGAGACAACCCATGGAACAAACGGCCCAGGTAGACTATATGAGAATGTCGATTGAAGACAACCCAGGGAACATAGATGTGGAGACGACCCAGGTAGACTACATATAGGGAATGTAGATAGGAGACAACCCGGGTAGACTATAGGGAACATAGATGTGGAGACAACCCAGGTGGTAGACTATAGGGAATGTCGATTGGAGACAACCCAAGGAATAAACGACCCAGGTAGACTATATATAGGGAATGTCGATTGAAGACAACCAAGGGAACGTCGATGTGGAGACGACCCAGGTAGACTGTATATAGGGAATGTCGATTGGAGACAACCCAGGGAACAAACGGCCCAGGTAGACTATATAGAATGTCCGATTGAAGACAACCCAGGGAACATAGATGTGGAGACGACCCAGGTAGACTACATATAGGGAATGTAGATAGGAGACAACCCGGGTAGACTATAGGGAACATAGATGTGGAGACAACCCAGGTGGTAGACTATAGGGAATGTCGATTGGAGACAACCCAGGGAACAAACGGCCCAGGTAGACTATAGGGGAATGTCGATTGAAGACAACCTAGGGAATGTCGATGTGGAGATGACCCAGGTAGAATGTATTTAGGGAATGTCGATTGAAGACAACCCAGGGAATGTCGATGTGGAGACGACCCAGGTAGACTAAAGGGAAAGTCGATTGGAGACAACCCAGGGAACAAACGACCCAGGTAGATTATATATAGGGAATGTCGATTGAAGACAACCTAGGGAACGTCGATGTGGAGACAACCCAGGTAGACTGTATTTAGGGAATGTCGATTGAAGACAACCCAGGGAATGTCGATGTGGAGACGACCCAGGTAGACTATAGGGAATGTCGATTGGAGACAAGCCAGGGAACAAACGACCCAGGTAGATTATATATAGGGAATGTTGATTGAAGACAACCTAGGTAATGTCGATTGAAGACAACCCAGGGAACTTCGATGTGGAGACGACCCAGATAGACTATAGGGAATGTCGATTGGAGACAACCCAGGGAACAAACGACCCAGGTAGATTATATATAGGGAATGTCGATTGGAGACAACCCAGGGGACGTCGATGAGGAGACATTCCCTAGTTAGGTTTAGGGAAAAATCTACCACAGTCCTTAACTCAATCTGCTTGCAATCACATAAATCTCAATAGGGTTCAGCTGATTGGTTCCTACTGTATTAGTAGCCAATGACCTCACTGCATGCTAATCCTTCAAATTCTGATCAGCATTTTCTGTAGCAAACTTCTGCAACACACTTTCAAAAACCTTCCACCTGTGTAGATCTGCTACAGGTAATTAATGTATGCTATATTGTACAGCACCAGCATGTCTTACACTACTTGCTCACAGCAGAGTGTGCTATTTGCTCTACAGCAGCAGTAACAGCAGCAGCAGCAGTGTAGTAGATCTATTCTGCCAAGACCAAACATATCAACATTGTCAAATCCATTACCATGCCACTCAGAGAGTTGTCATGATGACAAAAAGATATTCTATTTCTGCTTTTATCAAACATCAAGATTAAAATGTGTAAAAGTGTACTAAAAAACAAAAACAAAATACACATGCAATAGAACAAACATCTTACTTTGGGTTTAGAATACTTCACACATGATGAAAATAAAGTCTTACCATTTGTTACTGTAACTTGGATCCTGGTCATTATATCTGAATAAATTTTGTCAATCGCCACCCAATATATCCCAGTGTCGTCCAACTTTAGATCTCTTACATTAACAATCAAGCCCCTAGAAACTCTGTCAATGATTTGAGCCCGTGTTCTGTACGCCGCCTGTGTGAATCCATCTGTGTCCATCAGAACCTCACACGAGGCTCTGGAGTCTCCAGCACACCAGTACTTCTTGTTAAATTGGAACTGGTCTGTTCTGTAGGTGCAGGTAATAGTGAACTTGCTTCCAATTGTTGCTTGAATCTTTGTTTTATCACACTGAAACTGCATACTTACTAGAGAAAAAGTCACAGTTTTAAACATTGCATAAATAAGATGATCATCAAAATATAGTAATATATGAAAATTCACCCTATCTATTTTCTAAATGTGATATGTGTCTTGTTTATTTTATGATTTAACCTCATAATGTTTAAATCAAAATGTCATAACCGGATAAAAACTGATAAAAACAACAGATTTTTCTCTGGTGACAAACACAGGACTTCTCAATCTGCTTAAAACCCGCCCTTATTTCTGCCTCTACTTTTGAGTATACATCCATATCTTAAAATCCAAATCAGATGGACAACCAAGTGTTTTCCCTGCTATGCATCTCAAATTTTTAAATGATTTTTTAAAACTCTTAAAACAAATTGTATTTTAAACATTTTAATTTAAAATAAGTTTTAAAAAAAATCATTAGCAAACCCATTACAGTTTGTATGTATGTTAGTCATTTTGTTCAACCTATGTGCGTTTATTAGAAGCAAATTGGCACAATCACAAGTTGTGTTACAATCACTGAGATTAGTGGTTATATCTCTCACTCTTTGCTCAGATACCGTTATTTAGTTAACATTCTGAATTAGATTTCAATTAAATGCATGTTATACAATTAAACAAGAGAACCTGATTAACGAGAGAACAAAAGGAAGAGATTCAGGCGAAGCCAGTTCAGCTCATTTAGCATGCAATATTTAATGCATGTTAACCATTAAAATGCAGAAATTATTTTTTTTCTACCAAAATATTGTCCTATAAACTTTTTTGTTGGTCATGTATGACAGATTCAGTATTTCATCCTATTTTCAACTGTAGGTAAAACCCATTTCACAGCCGTCTTCTCCTTACAAAACTACTTAATTTAACTACTTGTTTAATTTACTAGACAAATACTAGGCAGATAAATATAACTGCATCAAATATGTTTTTAAAGAAATCAGTAAAAGAGACTTACTCTGTGCTACAAGCAGTATGAACAAGCCCTTCATAGTGTTAATGCAATGGAGGTGTGGATATTATGTTGTGTTGGTGCACCTTGCTGCAATTTATTTAGAATGAAACAGGATGTGCAGTGATGGACAAACTGTGGTTTTCAAATAGCTTTGTGGGGTCTTTCTTTCAGTATGCTGACAGACATAAGTACACATGCAGTACTCTAGAAAAGGTGAAAGTGCACTTTTCCATGCAAAAACTTCACAACAATACGAATTAAAATACAGACAATCTAAAGACGAAATTAGAAAGTTGTATATAGAAAGTGCTATAACTGTAATAGAACATTTGTCAGTGAATCAGGACAGAGCAGGAAAAGGCCAGAGACTGCACTTTCAACAAACAGCCACTAGATGGAAGGCACTTTAAATTAAGATGCAATTTTAAAGATGTGTGTATATAACTATATATTGCTATATTAACTATTAAAACAATACTAGGCAGTTGAATAACATAAAACATAAAAACTACTGCTTTAACTATGTATTAAAAATTCAGTAAAAAGAGACTTACTCTGTGCATACACAGATATCTATATACACACACACACAAAGTGGATCAAAACCTTTTGACTCTAAAAATTGCTGGGTTGTTTTAACCCAACTTTGGGTCAAATATGGACGAACTTAGCCATTGGGTTAAATTTTTCAATTACATTTTTAACCCAACATTTGGGTTTGTTTGTTTTAACCCAAAGTTGGGTTAAAACAACCCAGAACTTTTTTGATCCACTTCAAATGTTGGCAACTGTATTTTTATAGTAAAAATGCTTATATTAGAATTAATACAAGAATTTAAAAAAAAAAATACAACTTGAAAAAAACTGCAAACTGCAGTCACTGCTTGACATGTCAGGTCAACTGCCTGAATACATTTATTCCAAGCGCCACACAATCTGGTTTTACTACATTTACACATTCTCTAGATTCTAGGTTAACTGTTTTGAATGTCATCAAACAGGCTTGGCCACTTCCAGCAATGAAGCAAATGACTTTGACTCTTTCACTATTTTTCTTTTCACATACAAGCGCACACCCACCCACAAAAGCTTCCTGTGTGGGGGTATTGGCTCTAAAACCTTGTGCTACAAAGTGTTGGGCAGAAAGACAGAGAAGGCCGCAGACGGAGAATAACAGGTATGCAACAAAAAGAGTGAGATAATCTGAAGGAAGAAATGAAGGGTGGAGAGGGTCACAGTAATACTTCGAGTTGACCACAAAACTAGTGAACAGTTGCTGCCACTGCTTCCGTGACGACACATCGCACAGTTCCTCAACTCAACTGTAGACTTACAAGAAACACACGTAGAGAGAAAGCCAAAGATGGACACCTTTCAGAAGCCCACCGATCTCCACTCTCTCTGACATGACGGAGGAATCTGCTGTGACACACATCATGCCATGGACGCCCAAGCCTGCATTCTGAGGGACCTACTGGCCCAAATCAGCAGCAAGGAAGCAGAACAAGAAGGGGCAGAGAACGGCTTCGCCGGAGAGTTTTTGGTAAGTCATTAACTAGGTCTTGCGTTTACAAATGTCACCGCAGGTTGAAAATATGCTCAGATTCAAGTCATGTGATACAATGGATAGGTTGAAAAAGCTGCCAATGTTTCTGCTTTTTTACATTATATGCATGTGCTAAAGCAAGCTAAAAATGAAATGTGTCTGGCCATGAGCTGATGGCTAAGCGGGGACTTCCTCTTTTAAATAGTGCCTGTCAACTGAAGCTTTCATAACAGAATTTTTGTTATTTATTATTTAACTAATTGATTACTGAATCTATCTATGGCTGCTGTCTACAACAGGGAGCCTCAAGTAGTACTTCGTCTCACCACTGCTTAGATTTTCTTTCCCCAAATGAACCTTTTTTTTGCTTCCCACCTCGAATGTCAACTGTTAGATATTCCATGTGAACAGTCATGGCATTGATGACTGAGAGAGTTGCGCACGATGACCCATCCTGGGCTGCGTCACTTCAACTTAAACCCATGCAAAAATGAGTTTGTTCTCTAAAATTTGGAAGACACTTTTATTAAAAAGCATCTTAGAGTGAATTCAGTTGCTTAGAGTGAAACAGGATGTTAGGCAGTGAGGCATGGACTGTGGTTTTCAGATAACACTCTTAAATGCTGATTTAAATACATTATATTTAAATAGAAATAAGAGCTTTCTTTGTTGAACTAAACCAAACTAAAAAAAAAGCTAGAAATTCTAAAAATGTTCTGAGAATTTTCATCTTCAGTGGGTAGTTTTATTTTGGTTTCCAGAATGTTCTTCTAAAAGTTAGGATAACATTCTCTAAAAACATTCTAAAAATGTTTAATGCTAACATTGTTAGAACATTGTTCCTAATGTTCTAATAACATTTTCAGCAGGTAGTTTTCTTTTTGTTCCAAGAATGTTCTCTTAAAAGATCTGATAACATTCTTTAAAAACATTATAAAACGTTATATCTCAGTTTACCTTATAGGAACATTCTTTGAACATTACATTTAAATGTTTTCTTTAAAACATTAACCAAACTTGTAAGGGAATGTTAGCCAAAGTTTTGAGAACGTTCCCTGCTAGCTGGACGCATCTTATCTTATCTTCTCTGTGTTGACTGGGCATCAATCTCATGACCTTGGTGTCGCTATAGCACCATGCACTTCTGCGAGAGAAACCAGAGTTGAGCTAATGTCAAATGTGTGGCTTTCAGAGTCTACAAAGTAGCATTTGGAGGAAATGTTTTGATTGAAGGATCATTTTTGGTCAATTCATCTTTGGCAGAATATTCACAAAATCAGAGGTTTCCAAACCGGGCACTTCCAGAGGGTATGTGCCTGTTGCTAGGGGTATGCTAGGGCACACCAATTTTTAATTATATACAGTACATATAAAATATACATAAAAAATAATAATAATAGGCTAATAATTCACTTTTGTAAACTCAATTTAAGTAAATCAGGCGCACAATATAATTTCGTCCTCTCAGTCATTTTACAAAATTGTGTGCACAAGACTCATTCCTCTTTATTTGACCAATTTAACTAAAACAAGGGAACAAATTATTACAACGCTGCCATGATTTAATAAACGAGGGAACAAATTATTATATTATGTGGATGGTTTACTTAAAACAAGGGAACAAATTAGTAAAACATGATGACGTTTTAATGAACTGTTCAACTGTGGCCACTATATAGATCATGTGTGCGGGGGCAAATATTTAATTGAATATAAAATATTTCTTTTATAATATCAAACTTTTTTATTCTCACAAACGAATGGCTCTTTGTATTTGAAAATATCTAGTGTATATTGTACTTTGGGGTCATTGTAATCAAAAACTTTGAAAACCTCAGCAGTAAATGGTTACAACACTGTATTGTCAAACAATACAAATAGCCATAACAGAAAATTTAAAAGTAATATCATGCCATTTTTAAGGCTTAAAAGTTAACACCCAGGTTACTCTCGTAACTTACATTGCACCCGTTACGTACTTGTCATAACGCGCCAAACAAACCCTGAAGTACCAAACTTATTTAGGCATGCCCTTGCCACCATGGCTTCATCCTGTTAAGCAGAACAAAATATGCGGTCTGTATCTGTGGTCCAGCCTGATCAATACAGTGTTTGTTATAGATAGTCCTCAGCTGCTGCAAAGTGTCAAACCAACCAGTTTTCAATTTTCATTCGCATGAAAGGGGAATAATTAAATGCTCTTTTAAACATGCTGCTGCTTTATTATGTCTGTCAAAATGCTGGCAAACAAGACTTCTGCCATAATAAGTGATTTGAATCGCTTACTAAAGGAGCGTTTACAGGAAGAGAAACTGTCTATTTGGCAGAGCATGGAAAGCTTAGTTCTTATCACACTGAGAGCCGAGCTACTGGACTGTAATGTATGCCGACACAAGGGACATAAATGTAGAGTCCAGTCTCACTGTCCAAAACTTGAGGGTTTCCCACAGCGTGATGTCTGGTCCCTTACATGCCGTTTTGACTGTTTCAGCTCAGA
The DNA here is from genome assembly GCA_030378365.1 of Hybognathus amarus. NCBI lineage: Eukaryota > Metazoa > Chordata > Actinopteri > Cypriniformes > Leuciscidae > Hybognathus > Hybognathus amarus. The sequence continues at coordinate 663,984 of JAQIUQ010001284.1, read as the reverse complement.
GATCCCATGCTAATTACTAAGCTTGCTATATTTCCTCACTGTTTGTTGGGCTCTTAAAGGGATTGTTCAACCAAAAATGAAAATTAGCCCATGATTTACTCACCCTCAAGTCATAGGTACATATGACATTCATCTTTCAGACGAATACAATCACAGTTAAAATGTCCTGGCTCTTCTAAGGTTAATAACGGGAGTGAATGGTTGCTTCTATTTTGAAGTCCTTAAAAGTGCATCAATTTTGCTCCACACGCTCAGGGGGGTTAATAAAGGCCAACTTTATATTTTATAATTCATTTAAAACTTTATATTTTTTCATTCGAAGGCCTTTATTAACCAGAGCACTTAAATGATGGATAGATGCACTTCAAAACAGAAACGGTCATTCACTGCAATTATAATACTTGGAAGAGCCAGGGCATTTGTTTTTATAACTCCGATTGTCTTTGTCTGAGAGAAGAATCAGGATGGCTAGGATGACTTGAGGGTGAGTAAATCTAATTTTCTTTTTTGGGTGAACTATCCCTTTAAGGCTTCTTGTAAGCTCAAGCTGTGGTCGGAAAGTCTCTTGGTCTGGTATGGTTTTGTGCTCAGAGACACACAAAGGAGAGCGATGGTACATCCCACATGCATGTTGTGACAGCCACACACACTCACATATACACAGCCATTTCACAGATCTTAACCACAGGGCTATAAACTGCATTCTGTTAGTCTTTGATCACTGCTGCTGAGATGTCAAAACCATGGCAAATACTTTCTTGCTTTGTCTTCTAAAATAATATACATATTTGCATTGGTTGGTTAATGTTTTAATGCCATGCCAGGTTAATTCCTTGGCTATTCTCATGCCAGGCTAAAAAATAACTACAAAAAAAGCAATAACAATTATTTTATTACAATAAAAATTTACAATAAAAATGGATAACCCTGTTAGAAGTTTCTTCTGTGTTTAATATCAATATTAACATCTCAGCCCTGAACTTGTGGGTTGAACAACCTTTAGTATTTAGAAAATCTAAAAGTTTTAAGGCACAAAATCACAACTGAATCATGTAATTTGGTCAAAACAGAAACTGAAGAGGCAGTCTACAAAATATCGAGCAGAGAAGACATTCCCCTCCACAGCTGCGGACAAACAAGATAACGTGAAGAAGAACAGATACAAGGACATTGTGCCCTGTGAGTATTTGAATGTATATTGCTGTATAATGTACCATAAAATACTGTACACTACAGTACCATATTTTCTCGAATAATATGTTCAAGTTATATAGTTTATAGTGCCTTTCTCGAGCTCAAGGATGCACAATAAATCATAGTCATAATCAATATGGACAATGGAAATTTGCCCAGTCCAGAAAAAGAGCCAGTGCAGTTGCATAGTGGTTATATCAAATCAAACTACAGCATAAAAATATAGACAGTAAATACATACAAACACAGTGAGCGATACATGAACATACTGCATTGTAATTATACCATACCAGAATATAAAGTACTGTACTTTTCTGTATTGTCATTAACGGTTGTTGCATTAGAAAAGCTGATGTAGTATAAAATGCAAATGACATAAACGTGTGAGAGATTAGTACAATATTAGTGCTAGGGGTGTAACGATACCCTTGTGTCACGATTCGATACATATCACGATACTGAACTCATTGATACGATATTATTGCGATACTCCAAGACATATGGTAAAAGGTTAACCAAAAATGTACTGTTATTTAAAATGCTAAATTTGATATTACATTGTGGGTTTAAATAAATAAAATTGGACTTGGTCCTTGTAACCCAAGGACAATAGTGACACCAGAATAACAATATTCATGATTCTGAAGCTGAAAATAAAGAATTATTTTAGATGAATACTGACTATATTTAAAATAATGTCGGCCACTTTTTACTGGTAACATCAGACATTTGGCATTATCAGGACCTACAAATATTCCCCCATTGCATTATTATACATTTATATCAACATTATACAGTATATAGTGGTTTGATGTGGTACTAACACTAAAACTCTGAAAACTTTATTTTTTTTATTTTTTTTTATTTTGGGGGACTATCCACAATACCTATTGTCACTATCTATCAGATATCGCATTGTTGCATTTTTGTATTGTGCTATATTACACCTCTAGTTAAAACACTGCTTAAAACACATGAGATGATGAGCGTGATGATTACAGTAATGCTAAAGATGCTAACGAATGTATTTTCTCACAGTTGATCACAGCAGAGTAAAGCTCTCTCATTAAATCCAAACATGACACGGACTACATTAATGCTAGTTTTATTAAGGTAAGATGGTTATATGCAAGAAAGATATCATGCTATGTACACATACACTAAAAACAATACCTTAATGCATATTAAACACAATTAATGCTTAAACAATCACTGAGAAAATATCAGTAACAGCTGCTATTTGTTCTCAATTTATCTCAGGGGGTGTTGGGCTCTAGGGCATATATTGCCACACAAGGCCCGCTGCCAAACACTGTGCTTGACTTCTGGAGGATGCTGTGGGAATACAATGTGGCAGGTTTGACCATTTCACAAACGTTCCACTTTCTTTCAAAAAAAAAACAGGTTCGACCTGTTCGATCTCTGGCAAAGGAGAATCATTCTTATGCGGAAATACTATCTCTCTCTCTCTGTAGGTTATTGTGATGGCTTGCCGAGAGTTTGAAATGGGAAGGGTAAGTTCGTTGTAACTGACAGTTTATTAGAGGAAATGTTGTCAGTCACTGTGTCTTAGAGAAAACATTGTAACAAAGTTACATTTTTTATTAACCACATCCTTCTTGCCTCAGAAAAGTGAAGCAATGCATCAAGCATGACATTTTCTTATTTTTTATCTCTGAGCTCCCACCTCATTACAACTTTTGAAATTGTTACAGTGCTATTCTTGTAGCATATACAGACGCATCTGAAGGGAGCAGTTGAGACTGAATGCAGCATTTCCTCTTTATTTCAGAAAAATGTGAGCGTTACTGGCCGGAGTCAAAGGAGCATGTGTTTGCGTGTGAGCCCTTTACCATACACTATGTAAGAGACACTTCTTCCTTCACTAACACCACACTTCCTGTCCTTGTGTTTTATATGCACTCAGACACATGCCTTTTCAAGCTTGATTCTCAGCATTCATGTACCAACCCTGAATCTAAAACACTACATCAGTACATCTCTGAACTGCTTAGAAGGATGCAAAAAAAGAGCTCACACTGTAAAAATAGAACAGAAAATGTCTGTAATCTTAACGCATAATGTCCTGGAGGAAAATGTTCTAGTACTCTTTCCATTTTTCTACAGATATTTTTTTTTTGCTTTCAGTGTAAAGTTTATATTTGAAAACAGTAATAGTTTCATAAAACTTGTATAATCTGTGCTGCCTTAATAAAACAATTTTTTTTTTATTTGTTTCATTTATTTAGACAAAACAGCACAGAATTGTTATCGACCATAGCACAAAAGCTTATCGTGTCACCCAGAATTTTAATATTGATGCATCTCTCTAAATAAATAGTAAAATGTAAGATTTTAGATCAGCAAATAATTATTCACTATTGAATAACACTATCGGAAATATTACCAGCACATTAATGATCCAATGAACATTCCATTCACTGTACTGTACATGTTTGCTTTTGTCCAGGAGTCTGATGAGAATAAGGGAGAATATTTGATAAGGACGCTGAAGGTGACATGTAAACAAAGTAAGTAACAATTCTTTGGTCTTGACTTCAATACACTGAAAAACAAAAAAAAGTTGTTGTTTATTTCAGTCATTCAGCTCGTATATGGATATATACACTGTAAAATTGAATATGCTTTATCTAATCAAAAAATTGTGGCAACAGATTACAAGCAATATTATGAATTAAATTTAACAAATTAGAGTTGAGTAATAATTAATCAAATTAATTCCTTAAAAGTTAACCATTTAAAATGAGTAAAACTTACAACAACCAAAAACACTGAATTGAAAATGGGTCACCATTATGGTGATTGGTGTTTGTTTTAACGGTTTTCTTCTTCCGTGATTCTGCTTGTTAACATCAGGTGTCTTCAATGTTGGCAATATAAAATAAAGAGTTCTTAATTAATCTTTGACGTCTGTCTGTTAGTGAGATATTTTGCAAATTTTTTTGCTGTAAACTTTACTCAGTTTAAATGATTAACTTTTAAGGAATAATTTGATTAATTATTACTCAATTCTAATTTGTTAAATTTAATTAATAATATTGCTTGTAATCTGTTGCCACAATTCTATTGATTAGATAAAGCATATTCATTTTTACAGTGAATAATTAATTTAATTTGAATTATACATATTTTAGTGTAAGTGCAAAAAAGATTGATTTTCTTGGCTTTTTAGTTTATTTTTTATCTTCTCTATTGTATTCTTAATCATTTGTCTTCAATGTCCGTACTAGATGTTTGCCAAAATATGAGCTAAATAAGTACTTTATAAACTGATCGCTCGATATTTTCACACTTGAGTCAAGTTCGTCAAAATATAAAAGTATTGATATAGGTCAAACACTGTTGTGGTGGCCTATGATATTGATTTTTTTCTCATTGAAATGTCAATTCGCAAGAGTACAAAAGCATTCAAGTGCAGCAACTGTAGTGCAGACATTGTAGTGGAACAAACATAAACACAGACAGGTGCTGACATTTCTGAAAAATGTTTTCTAGTGATGAAAGAAAACCACCAAGATGTGGTGGTTTAATGACAAGCAAACCAGGTTGCCAGACTAAAAACAAACAGCTTTATACACACCGGTTATTTCCAGGTGTCCCGGACACTGAAACAGCTGCACTATGTGAACTGGCCGGATCACGGAGTACCTGACTCTGTCCCTGCCATCCTGGAGCTGCTGCAGGACATGCGCATTTACCAGGATCATGAGGAGCTTCCCATCTGCATTCACTGCAGGTAAATGCCTATATCTGAAGTGATGGACCAATAAGATCCAATTGTGATTAATGATTGCAGCTGGGGGCTATTCAGATAAAAACTGCACTCATGTTGTGGCCATGATGTAAAGTTTTAGTGGCCATGATTGCAAGATTTGTTTGTATCTGTAACCATGGAAAATGCCCACCACCATTTTTTACACAGGAAATATGTAGGTGGTTGACCAACAACAAGCAAATACCCCAACAAGCATCTGCACAACTTCTAACAATGAGTTATAATGACAGATAATGCTATTCTGAAAGTCATAAGCAACAGAAGAGAAATTAATTCTGTATAAGTTACCTTATAAATATATAATTATAGTTTTATTTGGACATTCATCTTTCAGTCTGAACTATGGAGGTCAATAATATTCACACTGTAAAAAATATTGTTGGTTTAACTTAAAAAGTAAGTATCCTGGTTGCCTTCAAATTTTAAGTTGATTGAACTGGAAAAAGTTAATACAATGAATGAGATTCATTTAATCACCAGAAACTCAAAATAATAAGTTATGTCAACTAAATAAATTATTTAAGTTGATTTGACAAAAGAAAAAAATTAGTGAATGTGATAAATCTTGAAAATGTTTTTTTTAACAGTACAGAGAAAATACTAATATAGAATAATTAAATGGATATTAATTTTGAGATTTGCTAAAAAGTGTTTTTGTAATCAGAGATTTGTAATCAGTGTTTTTCAAATTAGTTTTTAATGATTAACTTGTTTTTCCACACAGATTATTCGAGCACCGTATAAGCAGTTAATTGACTTGTTAAAATGAAATCATTCTTGTGACTCCACAGCAGTGTTATGCAGAAAAATGTAACCTTTAAACTACATTAAAGAGTAAAGATGTAAGAATCATTGTGTTTTCACTGTGGCTTATTCTCTTGGGACTGTTTGGGGATTTGCAGTGCAGGCTGTGGAAGAACGGGTGTATTGTGTGCCATCGACTATACCTGGAATCTACTGAAGAGACAGGTAAGGATTCAAAACATCATCACAAAAATGAAGGCAAAAATTTATGCCTCATACTTTAGGTCAGACGTTAATCTGATTTGCTCTTGTTCAGATGATACCAGAGAATTTCAGCATCTTTGAACTGGTAAAGGACATGCGTACACAGAGGCCCTCTGTGGTTCAGACTAAGGTAACCAAAATGGTTTCTCCTCAATTTGCCATCATCAATAAAAACGAAAACGCCTCAGTTTTACCTAATGATTAATTCTTCTTTTTCTCTTAGGAACAATATGAACTAGTATACAGGACCATCAAGTTGCTGTTTGAGAGATATCTAGCAGCAATGGAAGAACCAAACAGAGAGGTCAGATAAGACACCATTATTACTCACTCTGTATTTACATAAATGATGTCATTTTCTTTCCCACTGATTTAGACATTTAACACGTCATAGTCAGAGCATTTTGCTGACCTGAGTCATGAACAGTTTAATTTGATCATCAATCAGGTCCCAGCTCCCACCTTACCTGTCACCATAAGCAGTGAAAGTGAGATCTCAGATTTCAGCGACTCGGAAGCAGAGACTGAGACAGACTTCAGAGCGCTGCGTCAAACTGAGCACAGGTCTGAGGAAATCTTTCATTTCAATGGTATTAAACCACATTTTAAGGGAATAGTTCAACCAAAAATGAAGAATTTATTCTTCCTCATGCTGATCCATTCCCAATCTGTATGACTTTCATGTGAAACACAAACATAGATAGATAGAGTTTTTAAAACAAAAACGTTTCAATTGCTTTTGTCCATACTATGAAAGTCAGAGGGGTTCTATGTTGTTTTGGACCCCAATGACTTTCATTGGGGAAAAACAACAACAACATCTGACACATTTAAAAAAAATCATTTTGCTCCAATAGCATCCCCAAAAGGGTTTTTAAAAAATCCCAAGATTCACCCATCTGCCATTGGTCAAAAACAGATATGTTCCACCCTCAAACTAATGCCTTTGGTTGAGCTACGTCAGGCTGCTTAAATAGACAGAGATAGTACCACAATTTTGATACTACCACAAAGCCACAACTTTAACACCTTCCGGAGAAATCAATGAGCTAATGACCTTCCCCTCTGAGCTAATGGCCTAATAATGACCTAAAGTAGTAACACAAAATAGGTAAGCTATCATTTTAAAGCTTAAGAAACTCAGCTTTTTAATGCATCTAACCATTCTGATTAACTCTTAAGGAGTGCTGAGTGGTCCCTATAAACCAGAGTGTACCGTTGGGTAGCCACCTAGCTACGAAACAATTTATAATCATATTTGTCAACACAAAATAAGTTCCATTTATTTGAAAGCTTAGAATCTGAACTTTACAATGTAGCCAATTTGATTAACTGCTAGTAGTGAGTTATTTCATGAAATATTTGTACTATGTATGTCAAAAACATCATGAGTCATAAGTCATTTAAAAAAGGTCTAACAGAGTAGAATACGAGAAGAAGCATATTTGTTTTGGGCTTTGACTGAACTTGAGCAAATTTTTGTTTTCACTTAGATCTAAAGATATGACATTAAAAAGACAAATCAGGAAAAAAAGCCGACCCTGATTGCAGATGCTATATCTTTTGATTACTTTGAAAAAATATTGTCCGGCTCCTGCCTTACTTCCTTCCTGAGTTACTGCATGTCAAATTAAAAAGTAAATATTTCCTTGAGCACACGTTTTGTCTTTTATCAGCAGTTTCTCAGCATGAGAATGTCAAAATGTAATGGAAAAAATGTGTAAACATTATCTATCAAATGATGATACATACCTTTTGATTCTCCTTGCTAGTTTTGGAGTTATGAGTCTTTACTATTGTGTATGTCCTTCATAAAGAGTTAAATAGAAACCTAATTGTATTAAAATACATCTTGAATTGTTTCTTGTCTAAGACACACTGTGACTGTTTTGTGTTATTTCCAATTACAACTAAATCTTTTGCTGTTATAATAGGAGAAATGAGATGGAAATCCTAATGGATGAACACAATCACATCACACAGAACATCACTTCTTGGCCACAACCACATTTACATCAATTCAGTCATGAGGTCATCTCCACCAATGTCAGTCTTGCAGACATGCTCACTACAATGAGTGAGGCCCAGATAAATGACCAGAGGTCATTCGTAGCACCAACCCCTCAAAGAGACGTTACAACCTGTGGATATCAAAGAACTGAGCCATCCACCAGCATCAACACTGATCTTACCCAAGCTGCATGTTATCATCCCATCAGCCTAGTACAGGAGCTGAGGCCAAATATGAAGCATCGTATGAAATATGAAGAAAACCAAGATGTTAGTCCCGTTGGCACAGACTACAAGCCTATTATCTCCAGCACCCTCTGCTTCACTGTGGAAGATCCTTATTTTGGTCCTGAGTCTCCCCCGGCTGGTGAAAATCACAGTGTTATGGACTCTTTGGTTCATGAAATCTGGATGGAGAACCCATGTCCCACAATACCTAGCTTAGTGCTTCATAACCCTGGTCTTACAATACCTAGTTTAGAGCTTAATAACCAGGTGTTGGAACTGCCAATACATAACTGCAATAAAACAGGTAAGAAAACCTATGACCTTTATCAACTGATTCTCTCAAACATTATTTATGATAGATCACTTAATTTGTATAGGTGCAAATACACCTTCATCTGATGAAGACACCCCTCCTCCTTTGCCAGAGAGAACCCCAGAGTCTTTTATACTGGCAGAAGAAATCAACGGTTAGTTCAACTCACTGTCTAAATAAGAACCACAATGTCAATGTCATGTTATTAAATAATACTGAAAATTACTAAATAATACATTATTATTTAATAACATTATAATATGCATATTTTGAATTGGCTTTTATTTATTTTATTGTTTTTTTATTTTTTTTTAGTTTAAGTAATTTGTTTACAGTTAACTTTAAGCTTTTATGCATAAAGAAATAGAAACAAATTTAAAATGTGTGTTGCAATACATTTAATATTTTTAAGAATTACTGTAAACCAAATAAAAAAGTTAACTTTTGCAGAGAACATTGTTTATGTGTTGTATTGCTTTATACTTTCTAATGGTGTAAAATTAAGAATTATAATGTACAGGTAAGACTTTAAAAATTTGAATATCGTGCAAAAGTTAATTTAATTCAGTTATTCAAGTGAGATATTCCAAGCCTTTATTTGTTATAATTTTGATGATTATGGCTAGCAGCTTATGAAAACCCAAAGGTAAAAAGCTTTTCATAAGCTGTAAGCCATAATAATCAAAATTATAACAAACAAAGGCTTGAAATATCTCACTTTGCATGTAATGAGTTAGTTCCACCTTTTAAATTGAATTACTAAAATAAATGAACTTTTGCAATATATTCTCTTTTTTTCAGTTTCACCTGTATTATAACTGTGGTTCTGATTAGTCATGAGATCATATAATGCATTATAATGTGTGAATGATATAGGTGTCTCTCTTATAAATATGACTTCTAAGCAAACCATTTATTATGGCTACAGACTTGACAACTTCCTTTTTCCTGCAGTATCATCTATTCCACTCAGTCCTATTGCGATCACAAGTCACAGTCCTCCTCCCTACAGTACAATCATCCACAGGGTAAGACTCATTTATAGTGAACAAGGAAATAAGTGAACTTTGAATTTGCTCTTTTAAAAAGCCAGACATCATAGAGCAAGTGAAAAAATGCCATAAATAAACATAATTTTAAAATGAATCTTTAAAATCAGTACAACAAAGCAAACAAAATACCTTTATACAAATCTCCATCAATGTAGGGCTATACCGATTCGATTCAATTGTTTGATTCAAAACTAATACGGAAGGTCATGAGGCCCAGTGACATTTCAAGCCACAGCATTTACAAAGTCCAGTGCCTTTAAAAAATTATAATTTAGAAAATAAAACGATTTAAAAAAAGAAAAACATATATCACTGGTCTTGTTTCCAGATATCAGTGAAACCAGTGAGCTGTTGACATTGGTGATCCCAACCAGCTCAGGCTCTGAGAGTGTTAACAAAGGTGAGCATCATGCAGACTTGAACATTTGTGTCTATAAATGCAAATATGTGAGGTGGTCTCAAAGCACCTGTAAATTTTCCCAGTTCTTCCAGACAGCCCGCCCTCACCAGTACCCCCACTGCCTGAGAGAACTCCAGAGTCTTTTGAATTGGCCATGGATAAAGGTATGATGATCACAGGCATCGATGATGATTCACCATCAAATTTCATCTGGTCACTTTGTTTGTACCTCATCTAATTTGCATCTTATTTTCAATAGATTTGGTACAAAATGTGACACAGGAAATGCCACAGGATGTTGTAATGAGAGTTGGGAAATCTTTAGAATGGTCTGGGCAAACATCTGAAGCTCAGACAGACGTGAAACGATCCTGGTCAAGGAGCAAGGTGAGCTGATGCAGGGAAGTAGATAGACTAATTAATGTTCTAGATTAATCCCTCAACCTATAACTTATACTCTAGCACGTCTATATATTGACGTTAGCTATGTTCACACTTCAGTGAGTCTCCAGTCGACTACAGCATCCGACTAATCCTATAGATCTCAGACAAATCCCATTGATGCATTTCATAATTTCCCTACAATTTGATTGGTTCTTCATTACTTCATCATCAAGTTTTCCCAAACAATGTTATTTATATACACACACACAGTCACACACACTCAAAGTCAAAGGGGTATGGCAACATAACATACAACATTCTGTACATTTATTACAGCCTCTCTCTATGGAGGATCCCTATTCCACTCTACAGAAATTAGGGTTCACGTACCAACCTCTAAAGTGATCAAATTAAATAAAATTCTGAATCAAAATATATAGACAAGTCAAGTAGTTTGTTTAGGCAAGGTTTGTATTGAATTACAAACCTACGCACATAACTATAGAATCAATTTTTAATGCGCATGGGAACGCCATCAGCGTTTAAAGTCTGTTTAGAGAGAATGGTGTCAAATTAGCTGTCCCTAATTTAATAACAAATTATCATTTCAATGGTCTGGAAGTGCATCAATTAAAACTAACTTTAGCTGGAAAATAACATTATTCAAAAACAGAACCAATCTCTGTTACCTTAAATTATATTAATTTTATCTCTGTAAAGCTTTGAAACAATCTACATTGTTAAAAGCGCTATATAAATGAGGATGACTTGACATTGTACGGCATGAAAGGGAAGTAAGGTTAGTAGCCTAGTTATAAACATGGTTAGTTTAATATACAGTCTAAAATTTCCACGACATTAACCAACAACCTGGTGCAACTTTTGGAGATATTTTGCTTAGTGTAATAAATAAAAACAATATAAATTAGATATAACAGCCTTGTTTTCTTTATTTCAGAGCCTAAAACTTAGAATGTCACTTCCTGGTAAGTCAGTTATATATATAACCTCTAAGCAAACCAGCAATACATTTATTTTGGCTACAGACTTGACAACTTCCTTTTTTCCTGCAGTATCATCTATTCCACTCAGTCCTATTGCGATCACAAGTCACAGTCCTCCTCCCCTACTGTACACACATCCACAGGGTAAGACTCATTTACAGAGAACAAGAAAATAAGTGAACATTGAATTTGCTCTTTTAAAAAGAAAACAGATACTGGTGTGCTGTAAACCTGATCGACATCATTAAGTGATGACAATCGAAAACATGCCATAAATAAACGCCTTTTGTTTCAAAAACATGCGTCGTGCTGATCAGTTTGTTTAGCTTCCTGTATCATGGATTAACGAATCTTTTGAAGGAACGCCCTAAAAAGACACTCACCAGTCGCCACCTACTGGTAATGATGTAACTTACAGAAAGAGTCACCAAATGAACAATTAAACGAATCTGAACGAGTCTTTTAGACATAATTATTCTGAGTGGATTCGTGTTGCCACTATTTTCAGATTTATAATGTGATATATGAAAAAGAGAAATCCAAAATCCAAAAGTCTAATAGTCTATGTCAACAAAATGAACAAACAAATGACTGTTAACTTGGCTTAATAGGTGTTCAGACTTCTGTTCTGTAAGCAAACTAGTGCATCTTTAATTAGATTATGACTCATTTGCATATATAACATTTCAGATAACTTGTCATACAAAAAATGTTTGCAACTCTTAAAGGGATACTCCACTTTTTTTGGAAATAGGCTAATTTTACAACTCCCCCAGAGTTAAACTGTTGGGTTTTACCATTTTCTAATCCATTCAGACGATTTTCTGATATTTAGAAAAATGTCAGTAACCAGATGGTTTCTGGTCTCATTGACTTCCATAGTAGGAAAAAATATATACTATGGAAGTCAATGGGACCAGAAACTGTCTGGTTTCCAAAAAAAAAAAAAAAAAGTGGAGTATCCCTTCAATGTAATTAATTAACTGGGAAAATATAGTGATGTCTAGTACTTTTTGTTTACCATGTTTGGTATCTTGCCTTGACTAAGTTATGTCAGTGCTATTCTAGTTAATTATTTTTTTTAAATATAGACTATTTACTTACTTCCCTTTTTTGACCACAGAATCTCTACTACACACCCTAACACCACACGACCAGACATCTGAGATGTTCAGACCAGTTCCAGGCACAGGTACTGAATCACATATCCATCCAACTAAATACACAAATGTAATTGTTTAATAGCCTATACAGTCTCAAATATAAAAGAAATAAATAAAGTATCTGATATAAAACTAAAAGTGCACAAACTCACAGTAGGCTACGTTTTGCTGTTTTGTTTCATAAAGAAACTGTCACTCCACCACTTCCGGAAAGAACTCCAGAATCTTTCATCTTTCCCACGGAGAAAGGTGCAGTATACAGTACGGTTTACACAGTCTACAGAAAAACTGTGCATTTACATTTGTTAAAGTTATTTTTCTGTTAAAGTATCTGACAACAACGCCCTCTGTCTGCCAGCTGAGCCCGAGCAGCAGAGACAGAGAGTGGGCACATCGTCTGAATGGTCAGGCAGCTCCCAACCCAGATCCTTCCTGGAAAGTTCATGGAGCCGAAGCAAGGTTAGCTTTATACTCTCCCTACATCTTACACTGTATGCTAGAAGTGAATTTTACCAACATTTAGAAGTACATAGCATATAGCTGACCCACAAACCTCTAATTTTCATGAAGTCCTTAAAGTAGTTCACTTTTAAAAAAACTTTTGCTGATAATTTACTCGCCCCATGTCATCCAAGATGTCCGTGTCTTTATTTCTTCAGTCGAAAAGAAATTAAGGTTTTTGATGAAAACATTCCAGGATTTTTCTCCATATAATGGACTTCAATGGGAACCAAACGGTTCAAGGTCCAAATGAGAGTTTCAGTGCAGCTTTAAAGGGTTTTAAACGACACCAGACGATGAATAAGGGTCTTATCTTGGGAAACGATTGCTCATTAAAAAAAAAAAAAAAGTTAAAGTTTTATAACCACAAATGCTCGCCTTGCTCTGTTCTGTGATGAGCGTTTGTGACTCTCCTGTTCGAACCGTTCATCAAAATGAACGAATCTTTTTCCGAGTCATTACTTAAAGTGTCCTAGATAAGACCCTTATTCATCGTCTAGTGTCGTTTAAAGCCCTTTGAAACTGCACTGAAACTCTCATTTGGACCTTGAACCCTTTGGTTCCCATTGAAGTCCATTATATCCTGGAATGTTTTCATCAAAAACCTTAATTTCTTTTCAACTGAAGAAAGAAAGACGCGGACATCTTGGATGACATGGGGGTGAGTAAATTATCAGCAAAAGTTTTTTTTTAAAGTGAACTCCTCCTTTAACTTGAGCTGTACAGAAGTGCTATGCTATGACTTTCCTTTTGAATGATTAATGCTTGACTCACTCTTGCCAAATGTGTCATTTTCTAACAGAGCGTAAGAGCAAAAAGTTCGAAACAAGGTAGGTTGGTGTTTCCATTGTGCCCACCCACACCTCAATCAAAAGTGTCATTACAGCATAACACGCACAAGCAAATGTACCCTCTCAAGTGCTCTGCAGCGTAGTGTTATTCACTGTGCGACAGAGATAAAGATGGCGCACTATTATTGGATCTATGTGTGCACAGCTGTGTTTAATTTTACAGAGCCTCTATCTGTGGCTCCGCTGACTCCTCCAGTCTCTGTAACCATGGCAACTGGAGGCAAAGGTGAGTGACAGCATAAATCCATTGACAGTGATTGATATAAAAAACTGCATTAGTAAGACTACACAACCTTAGTTTAGCTTGCCCTCTGGCCAATACAGTAGAGCACCAGACGGCACCCAGCAGTCAGCCAGCGGCAACCGGACCAACAGACAACCGGACAAACCGAGGGGGCGAGAAAACTTCACTGGTCAGCAAGGCCAGGACCAAGGTTATACTTCTACAGTCTCTGTGCATGGCACAATAAACATGTCAAATCCATTTATTTATACTCCCTATTTCCCGTTGAACCCACATACTGAAAAATTTATATAGCCTAACTTGAATACATTTTAAAGGGGCCGTTCACACAGATTGTTTTAGTATTCCATTGCTCAACTTTTCCATAGATTTTAAGATTTTATATGTCCTATTTTGTATTTGGATAAAAGCAGATTCTATAAATGCAAATACATATTTCTTTTCTTACAGAGTATTAAGTTTTTGAAAGGAAGACAGAGGCGTATGTATAATAACCACTTCTTTTCCTTGTTGATACACCTAACTGTACTAAATTTAATAAGCATTTAAATCAAATGACAAGCAGCTTTGTGTGTGGTTTGAACATCATTTAAATGTAATTTTCAGCAAAAACAGCTCCGCCTCCGATCCCGCCCCCAGCTCCACCTTCAGCCCCTCCCCCAGCCCCGCCCCAGTCTGCTCCACCACCCTATGGTGCTGCTGTTGGATTCTTATTTTGTAAGCTATCCGCCTCTTTAAAATACACTTTTTTTTAAAGACCTAAATGTTTTCAAACTGGTGTTCTGAGAGTTGACACCAGATGGAGCTACTCCATTTTAAATATACTACTATGTCAATGCCTGTCATTGTGAACAGTTGATGACTCCTTTTTTACTCCACAGCTTTCGGATCTCGTTTTGGAAAGCCAAAAGGCCCACGGAGTAAACCAGAAACATGGGTGTAGTTCATGTCGATGGTGAAAGGAAAGGAGAACAGCCTCGCAAGACAGTGCAACGGGGATATACCAAGCAAACATTTCTATCAGTCAAAGAGAGTGGTTTTTGATTGATAGTAGACCAACCACTGACCTCACACAACAGATGGACATTTATACAGATTCTGTATAGAGGTGTTATGCAAGAGAATGGCCTGTCTGAACACTGAACCATTGCAACAAACTTGCAACTAAAATGTATATAAAACGATTATAATTGTGCAACTTAAAGGAGTAGTTCACTGGTTCACTAGTGTCGTTTGGTTCAGTCAACGAACGAAATTAACGAATTGACTCGGAAAAAGATTTGTTCATTTTGATGAACGAGTTCGAACAGGAGAGTCACGAACGCGCATCACAGAACAGAGCAAGGCGACCATTTGAGCTTTTAAAACTTAAACTTTGTTATTTTTATTTTAATGAGTGATCGTTTCGCTTGATAAGACCCTTATACATCGTCTGGAATCGTTTAAAGCCCTTTGAACAGTTTGCACTGAAAATGTCTTTTGGACCTTTGAACCGTTTGGTTACCAGTAAAGTGCATTATATGGAGAAAAATCCTGTAATGTTTTCATCAAAAACCTTAATTTCTTTTCGACTGAAGAAAGAAAGACATGGACATCTTGGATGACATGGGGGTGAGTAAATTATCAGCAAAAGTTTTTTTTTGAAAAGTGAACTACTCCCTTAAGAGAAGATAATAAGATATGAATGTACTGAAATGTTGACACTTCCATAATCGCATAGGTAACCCTTTTAATGTATTTTATAATACATACAGCTGCAGGTATGGCCAAACAAGCCTTTCTGTTTTACTGTGTCTAACTGTGTCTGCTCATTTGCCTTTAAGAAATGCTTCATCTTGGTACACTCATAAAATGATTTATTTAAAAAAATACAGAAAGTCTATGCATTCCATTGCATTTTTACACAATTAAAAAGATCCACATGACAGTTCTATTAAATGTAACTTAGCATTTACAAAACATTACTTCGACTATGTTCATAATTGACGATCTAATTAGTCCTTAAAAAAATCAATGAAATTGAAAACCTTTATACAAATATCAAACAGAGCAAATAATGAATCAAACACAGAGAGCATGCCTTGATCCCTAAGTGGATTTTTCCTATATTACAAACGACCATCAAAAACCTGATCAACACAAAAAAGAGTCTAGCTGCCAAAATTCAGAAGAAACATAGAACGCTAAACATCATGTTTATTTTAATATACCATGAAACCATTAGGTATAAAAGCATAATCGGGTGTTACTGAGGGGAGAACATGTCTGTATATATGGGAAGATTCATCTTTTGGTAAATAATAACTTCCGATTTAAGTATTAAGTGAAATGTGAAAGGATCTTTTCTTTCATTAAACAAAACCGTTAATCTGCAGAATCTGAGAAAATACCACTAAATGATGGGGAATATTATTACAGTTTAGGCTTTCCATCCTGCATACATAATCGTAATCCTAATTAAAAACAGTGGGAAATATAAGCATGATATGATTCATATTGCACATGATTTAAAAATGTCAATGTCATTTACCACCAATTATTCAATATATATAGTTTTTGCATTGTCATCCTTTGGTGGCCGATAAAGTGGTCACCTTCAGTTGATCCTGGATGAGTAGAATTAGCATTTTTTACAATAATAAATACCCAATCATTACTTATTGCCAGACTTTATGAAATTCCATCGCAATTAATGCTTTGTACAAACTTGTGTAACATCAATTAGCTTAATCGCAGACAATTAAAGACTCGATAGAAGGCACTAATTTTTACAGGATGCATTTGATTAGGGAAAGCCATTAGATCGTTTTGAAACCATAATCAATGTAGACTGATTGGCTTGCTGGTGTGAAATTACATTCAAATCAGTCATTAGCAATACTTGGCATCAATGGAGAAGCAAAACTGCTGCCCACAACCCCTTCAAAAACATTAGATGCCTGTTTTAAGAATTAATCCCATTTAAAATAACCACATCAACATGTGCAAAAACATTACTGACACGCAACTACACTTGGCAAGTGAAAGCTAAATTGCACTTCCTAGGATAGCAGTCAATGCTCATCATAAATTACCGAGGACAACTTCAGTTCAAACACATAAGGAACAAGCGTTATGCAACAGTACTGCTACAAACTTACTTATGAATAATATCAAACGTTTTTTGAAGGAGAAAAATTTAGTTTGATTTGGGTAGCAGATTATGGGAACAGCAACATGACAATAACTGGTACAAGAAAAGCGAAGGAATTTATTCACCCCGTTCATTTATATTATTATAATAGATTTCATTCATGTTTGCACTCACTAATTTTCAGAAAAAATTAAACAAATGCTTAAAATAGCCGAAGCAACAGGAATAATCATTTGGGACATTTTAAAAATGGGGACATGTCAAAGAAAGACAAAAAAACAAACACAAGTTCAGAAAATAATAAAGTATGATTAAAAAGAAAAAACTTCAATTTGGACTCTAAAACTACTATGAGAGTATGAGTTGGATCATGCATAAAACAGCAATGGAAGCATGTTTAGATGAACCATTTGAATCAAGGGGCTCGTTGCCTTGCATCAAAATCATTCTAACATGTCAAGAAGTCAATCAAATCCCAATAATCCGAATAAATGGATTAGATTACTATAAAACTACAAAGTGAACACAGAATAATAAGACTTGACCAAATGAAAAGGCATCAGTATGTTGCCCCTGAGTGCAGGTTTGGTTATTACAATTCCATCTAATTTTCTGCTAACGTCCGGTCTTAGATGGAATATATCTTCCTGTCCAAAATAAAAATACATATATATTAAAAAAAAAAAAACAGTATCTTCTGTATACACGACTTCAGACAGAAAATGAACATGAAAAATACATTTATGACTATAATCTTAGAAGACTGACTATTCTGGACAAAAATAAATAATTAAAAAAAATGAACAACCCTCTTGTGAAGGCCAAATCCTATTTCCTGCATATGTGAGAGGTAATGCACAGGCTCCTCTTTGATAATTACTGCTATTACTTGTTCAAAAAATAATTGATTTTCCTTCAAGCAAAGTGTTTAACTCCAAAACCAGAGGATGATCAAAGAAAAAGCAAATATCGCTCTTCACTTGAAATTAAAACCCTCTCTCAGTCTAGCTTAAATGCATCCGATACTGCAGTGTGACATTACATCATGGGAAGAAGACCAAAAAAGCCTATTTTTCTCTATACTTGCTGCTCTCCACTTGTGACAGGCACTTCTTTTTTCCTTGTTTGTAAAAACCAATTAGCAGATGCACATGACGGCCTGCGAAACAACATGAAAAGTCCTTCTTGAGAGATAATTCATCTCATTTATAATAATATATAAACAAATATAAAACAATACTGAGTAATCAGCAAAAATATATTTCAAATTAAATACTTTGGCTGAGAAAAACCTAAAAGTACTCGCGGGGTCATTTTCTTAACCAAAATCTAAAAAAGAAAAATATACAGTGTTCATCGTTTTTAGGCGAAGTCCAGATATTCCTTTTGTTACACTGTGGAATGTCAGAAAAGTCTGTCAGGTGAATTAAAACTCCACCACTCCGCAAAATGAGGGATTAGGGGAAATCCGTGGACCTGCTGCCGTTGAGTGAGGAGTCTGACGCAGGCTCCGACGGGAGCCTGTGGAAGCATTGGCTCTGGTGTGGGTGAGGACAGAGGGCTGGTGTCTGAACAGGGAGCGGCGGGAACAGTGTGGGCGGATTTAGCCGGTTGCGGAGGCGCGGGCTGTGGGTCTCTGGGTGGTGTGGCGGGCCTCTGGAAAACCAGATCATCCGTTTTCGCCACCCCACCTTGTGCCGTGTCTGTTTGTAGCTGGGCGCAGGAGGTGACTTTGGTGTCCGGGTGAACAGGGGAGGGCATGATGTGGAACATAGGTCATTGGTCTTAACGTCCTTTGACTCCTCCTCTTCCTCAGAGTGGTACTGCTTTAGACGGATGTGCCACGCCAGGCTGCACACGGCCGACACGGTTTTAAACTGGTGGATCACGTTGCGGGGATGAAGTAGATGTCGTCATCGCAGAGCTGCACGCGAACATAGCGGATGCCTTCCCGCCGTAACTGGTTAAGTTTGGCATCGTCCACCCACTGGACACACTGTAAAGAGAGGGCGTTATGAGAATGCTGACGCATTTGCCTGCCGCTCTCCAGCACAGTGGGCGGAGCTTCAACAACTTGTGTCTTTTTACCTCATACAGACATGCACTCAATTTCTAAAACTTTTAGCCTTCTATGTTCAAGCCGTAACCAGACAAAGATGGAGAGACTCAAGAAAAAGTGGCAACATGCTGAATGGAGATGCGTGGATGGGCTATAATTTTCATCCGCAACTGCATCATAAAACTCATCATCCGTCCGCCGTCCAGCCGCACCAACGTTTTGACCAATTTTCAAAACCGCACCCTCCCGCCATCCACTGATTGGGGCGATACAGGCGCTGATGATGACATTCTGAGAGCTTTCTACTCTCGCGGCTATCAGCAGTGAACTCCGTCTCCCGATTCGGTGCGCAGGGACAAAATAAATAAATAGCCTAAATTAACAGACGAAACTTGTCAAGGTGTTCGTGGAGGTTTGAGGTTTAGCAGCACACTTGTAATGCACCATATTTGACGCAGCCATCTAGTGGCGGTCATGAACATAAACTGCTTCGTGCAGGTTTTGCTTTTCTGACCTTCTATTTCCTTTGTTTTTAATTCTCCTTTTTTGAGTTTGTCACGTACCTCCTTCATCCGACTGTTGCCATCTTTGATAATAACAAGCAGTCTCTGCATAGACTCGACTAGCTGCCTGATGAAAACTTGACTATTTCAAAGTGTGCTCAATTTTTCAGTTTTTGGATGTAGGAATGGGCTCGACATTAAGGCTTGTCCGCTCGGGACAAGTGGATTTTTTGTAGGACAAGCAGAGGAGAAAATTAGTTGTCTGACCGGACAAGTTAAATTTCAAACAAAATAAAATGCCATGTTACTTCACGTTATGTGCCACTCGTTACATCTATTTTACAGATTTAATTGGTAACACTTTACAATAAGGTTCAGTAGTTAACATTAGTTAATGTATTTACTAACATGAACTAACCATGAGCAATACATTTGTTACTGCATTTGTTCATATTTGTTAATGTTATTTCATGAAATACAGCTGTTCATTGTTTGTTCATGTGTCAGTTCACTGTGCATTAACTAATGTTAACAAGATTTAATCAAGTATTAGTAAATGTTGAAATAACATTAACAAAGATTAACAAATGCTGTATATGTGCTATTCATTATTAGTTCATATTACCTAATGTAGTTAACTAATGTTAACTAACGAACCTTATTGTAAAGTGTTACCATTTAATTTTTACGATTTGAAACACATATTTCGCACTGCCTGTGAATGTCCTGAATGTGACTCACAGAAGAACGCGCGCCAATGCACATGCACAGACCGCGCGCCAGAAGTCTCCTTTCGTGCTCTGAACGAACATCAACAACACACACAATTAAGCCAAAATGTAATTTGTCGAGTATCTTCATAACATAAGAGCAGTCTTATGATGGACATAAAGAGTTGTGACTAGATGAGAATGAGGCAGTGTCTGAGATCCGCATGTCTGTCCACAGCGCGCACGGTCTGTGCATGCGTATTGGTGCGCGTCTTTCTGTTCTTAAAGGGCCAGCTACCAATAAAGCGTTCTGTCAATAAAGTTAAATGAAACAACAAAAGGAACAGAGCAAATTACTCACTGCTCTTGACTAAAGAACTTGTGTAGCTTTAATAAGGAGTAGTCTATATATAATTTATAATCTATGCAGCGCACGACTGTTTGATAACTTTATTCGGTTTCTGTATATGTCCTACCTGTTAGACATTTAATTTTTATCCAGACATCAATGGCTTATTAATCATTATAGGTGTTATCAATCATTTAGTTGTGATATCACAATCGCATATCACAACCGCAATATTGACCTCAATAATTGTAATACGACATTTTCCCCAAATCGATGTAGCCCTAGATAAAATTATAAATCTTTACCCGGACAAGTGACTTGTGCATGGACAAGTGAAACATAAATTTACTTGTCACGTAGGACAAGTGCCTCAAAAAGTTAATGTCAAGCCCTGGATGTAGGTATAGTCAGATAACAATATTTAACAATGTATACATACATTTTTCATTTTGATTGGTTCAACCGCCCGCCACCCACCCAAATTTAATTAAAAAAAAATTTGTCACATGATCCGCCAGATCTGTGGTCTATCCTTGGCTGTAACTGCCAACTCTAATGTAGAAAACAACAGTTGATGAATTTATGCAGCTGATGTGATGAGTTATCTTCTAGTCATTGATATACATATATTCTGGGGGTTTATGCAAATTTTAGGGTTTGTGATGTCACTAACCCTGGAGGAATG
Source organism: Hybognathus amarus (assembly GCA_030378365.1). Lineage (NCBI taxonomy): Eukaryota > Metazoa > Chordata > Actinopteri > Cypriniformes > Leuciscidae > Hybognathus > Hybognathus amarus. The sequence goes on along the minus strand of JAQIUQ010001284.1, from coordinate 642,397 downwards.
CCATGTAGTCCCTACCAGCCATTTGTTGTAGTCCTTTAAAAGATTTCTTCAAAAGCATCAAATATCTTCCATGCCAATCAGAAGCATTTACAATAGAATTCCCTCACCACTAAAAACGTACTTTTTGTTAGAAGTGATGAATTCTGTATGCTGGCAAATCCTCGAATTACAAAAACAAGTTGTAGATATTATGAAGATTCATTGATAATAACAAAGATGTGTGAGATTGCGATGAACTGATGTCAACTTTTTAGGAATTATTACGGAGCAAACTTTGCGTGCAATCATGCATGACTGCAAGTTAACCTGCTTGTTTTTATGTTATAACAGTGTGGTTTGTGAGTTCACACTTTAATAACAAATGATTTATCAGAAGCATTTATGCTTGCGTGTAAGGTGGCGACACGTAGGCTAACTCTGAAAGTATTTGAAGGTACAGAAAAAGTGGGCGGGAGCAGGACAAAACATAAATGTTGTGGGCAGGAGAAAGTAACATAGAAAGTAGTTGAGAACATCAGTTATAATAATCACCCACATTAAAAAATGGTCGAATTTAAATCTGCTCGGGCTCATAATTACAGTTAATGTGTCTGCCGGGCCGGCCGTAGTGCTCGTAGGGTCGGTTCACTTGCAGGTGTGAATCAGTCAGTTTGGTCCTTGGGGAACTTATGGAGCCTCGTCCCCATTTTTGATGTATTCGGACATCCCGCACAAACACAATAGTTAACCATTTTTGCTAGCTAGGTCTTAAATGTAACTGCTAGCCTACTTGCCATTTAGACTAACGGTAACTCTAGGCTTAGAGCATAGACCAGGCATAGACCGTAAAAGCTTGGAGTCCCTTATATGATGTCACGCCCAGCCTAGTGGAAGGGAGGGGGAAAACACTGCATTATCCTGAGAAGCTGAAAACACTGCATCATAAGCTGCAAGTGTGTAAACGATCACAGTGACACACTTTGCTCTAAAACAAGCAGCACAACAGACTATACTTTCATGATTAAAATACACACTGCCCTATGCAGGTTAATTAAAATGTAAAGAAGAGAGAGCAAGAAAGTTCAACTGGTACCAGTTAGGCTTGTTCTGATAATCGTGTTGCCAGTGTTGCTGGTGTTCTGCCACAATACAGGTTACAGCACTTTCCCACCGCCGCACCTCCCCCACCATTGTTTAGATTTTTTTAGAAAGCACTCGCTTGCTCTGTTGCGTGCCAGTGCACACGCACTGCAAAGCGATTTAAAAGTGAGGTGGGAAAGAGTGGAAAAACTCCAATGATGACTTGCATGTTCACTCATAAATTGTGCTTACACAACCCAACCTGCCATGTTAGCCATGTATAAACACACATGCCTACACTCCGTCTTGTTTAGCCATTTAACAGCTCCTACCTGTGACACAGGTGGCTCAAACAGGTCTAGCTGAAGCCTTTGAACGACGTCATTGAAGTCCTCCGCGTGAAAACAGATCACATCTTTGGTTATCCGTGGCCGGTCACTCCTATGAGAGAGGAGTCATTTTATATGTAGTTAATTCCGCAAAGTTTTCTGCACATACAAGCACATGCATAGTTTCTGCGTGGCTCACCATTCCCCAAACTGCACTGCTTTCAGGACCCCCACAGCTGCTGTACTCTGCCAGTCGAAGCTCTGACCAACGTGATCTGCATGGGCTCGGGTCCGATCCTCGAACAGCACCTCACGTGGCTCACTGGCTCTCGGGAGGTAATGCAAGTTCTTGATCTCATTCATTGATCTACAAACAAAAAGAAAGCGTTTTGTAAGGTGCTACCATGAAAGTCTTTTTTGAGGTTGAATATCAACAGTTGCGTCAAAACAGCGCAGTGCATACCTTCGTCTCTTGAATGGAGACTTGGGCATATCAGCTGTGGGAACCATCTGCTCTCCAGGCCTCACCCACATGATGGGACCATCGTCACTCTGGGACCTGCAGTCAAGCTTCAGGCTGGACAGGCTTCCCCATGGCAAAGTCATCTGCACAGACAAACAAAACAAAATTAGTCATGAAATTACAACTATGCTGTAGCTTTGCCCTGAGTCCTGACCACCGTCTCAATGTATAAATGGCAAGAAACAACTAAAGAAGCATATTTGCTATTGAAACAGGATGTTGAGGTGAACTTAAAGCAGACTTATCTCAGCCATGACTTGCAGCTTACTATTACTTTGGGATGCATAATAGATCAGTTAATGGCTGATATTGGAGGGTTTTTTAATGTATAGACATTACATATGAAAATTGTACATCATGCTCATTTAGATATTCACCTTTGCAATAAATCAAAGATCATTTTTAAAAACACTTATTTATTAAAGAAATGTACATTTTTTTTAGCAAATACATAAAAAATGTATACTCTACAATATAATGTTACAATGTCTACATTCCCTTGTATAGCATTGGAAATTATTTATTATAGTTTATAATCGACCATTAATTAGTCATTAGCTTACACATTACTCTCTGATTAGCAGTTCCTATGGGACATTTTATTGGACAAAAACTACTGTTTGGGGTAAAGTTTTCCCCAATAAATTAAACCTTTATTCATCAAGTATTAAATTGATTAGTAAATTGGTTACAAAAGTGTTAGTAAAGACATTTATAATTTATAAATGTTTAAAAAATCTGTTTCAAATAAATGCACTTCTTTTAAACTTTCTATTCCTTAAAAAAACTCAATTATTTTTTATTTTAAATGTAACCGTATTTATTGATAAGAAATGTTTCAATGATTTCTGAAGGATCATGTGACTCTGAAAACTGAGGTAATCGCTGCTGATATTTTAGCTTCACCATCACAGGAATAAATTATATTTATTAAAAAACATTTTTTTACATTGTAATATAATTTTGCAAAACTTACTTCATTTCTGATTAAATAAATGGATTTTTTTTAGCACAATGCTTCTTTAATAAGAAAAAAACAAAAACTTTCAGACACCACATTTATGAACAGTATTGTATAGATCTCAATTTTAATGTTTAGATGTCTTTAAAAGTAAAGGAATGCAACTAAAAAATGTACATAATTGTGCAATAACGACAACACTATTTAACTGGATCCAAAACCATAAGAAACAGTAAAAACAAATAGTTAATTGAAGTGCACCATTTGCACTACAAAACACCATCAGCACAAGGACTTTCAAACTCCCTCTTCTGTGAGAGATTATCTAACCTTAAGAAACGGAGACTCCTCAAGCATGTCCAAGAACTCCGGGAAGAAATCGCCACCTCTCCTCATCTACTGCACCGACCAGACTGATCTGCCTCATAGGACCAGCTCTATATGTCCCAGAGCAGTATGTTCGGCTCACCTGCAACACAAAAGCACTTCAGAGCCAGGAAACAACGTCCTAACACACACTTTTTAACTTAGTGCTGTAACGGGTAAAACAACAAACAAAAATTAACCTTAAAGGTGCAATGTGTAAAAACTAAATATCTATTAACAAATGCAAAATGACATCCATAACTATGTTTTCAGTGGTGTATAAAGAACTTACTTAATAAACCGGAATGTTTTTATTACCATAGAATGAGACATTTATATCTACATAACCACGGAAATCCCATTCTATGAAGGTCGCCATATTGTTACGTCATGTTTCTACCGTAGCCGAACGCGAACAAACAGAGCTACAGAGCGCGTTTCATCACTACCTTGAAAGAGCAGCAGCAGAAAGCTAAAAGCTAGCCAGACACCGTAAGTAGTGACTTTTCCCTGTCAGTGGTGTAAAATATGTAGTTGGATTGTTTCATGTAACTTAGCCTAGATCTTCTCCCTCGCTGTGTTATGATTTTGCTATGTGGGGAGAAATGTGATAAAACGTTCATGAGAGAGCTGATTAGTACTCGTTATTGACCGTAAAACAGAAACGTTACAGGAATCAGTGTCACCAACCCTAGATTTCACTAACAAATACACACTGCGCCTTTATTGCAAAGTTCAGCATGTGCCTTTTCAAAGCTTTGTCATAAAACTAAGTTTAAAGGACTGTTCACATCATAATAATAACTACATTTATATTAGCGGGCACACCAATGCATGATAATGTTATGATTATAATAAGGGTGCGCTGTAGATACCGTTAGCTGCTTTAAATGCTCAAGCTTTTTAAAGTCAGGTGGATTTTGATCAGATCTCAATGTTTTTATTGTTCATCTGCTGTAAAAATGTATTCCAATGATATTGTTCCTTTGTGTCATTATCATTATAACTGTGGTGTGGACTTCCCTAATCTAATAATTTTTTAATTTTCATTAAAAATTAAAACATTATAGTTTTCATCCTTGGTGAGAACAAGCCATAGGGAAAATGTACAGTAATATGGTGTTTAAAATTAACATAACAACAAGATTCTTGTAATTCTCATACTTCTTGAAAGAATGAATTTGATAATGTCAGTTTATGTAATCTCTGAGATGCCAGAGAAACAGCCTAACATTTTAAAATTGGTATGCTTCACTAACTCAAGACTCCATGTACTTTGAACTGACACCTTAATATAACCACCTGACTTGTGTAAATAAAAATTGCCACTGCTTTAACAATCCTCTAGAAGAAAGAATGGTTAAATAGATTTGATGTATTTCATTTGCTATTCACCCATGCAAGGCATCAATGCATTCCTGCGCAAAAAAAAAAAGAATGGCACGGCATGGCAAAGCAAACATATCTATCTATCTATCTATCTATCGATCTATCTATCTATCTATCTAGCACTTTTTCCAATAGAGATTCAAAGTGTTTCAAAGTTTCAAAGTGTAACCTTACCTGGGAGTGGAAGCTGGCAATCGTGGTGGTCTCAATGTCCTTTTTACCAAGGATTTCCATCTTGACAGGCGTATTTGGGAAATTGAAGGCAAAGTAGTCCAAGAAATCGGGCAGTAGGCGGCCGCTCCATGCACCACAGCGAGTGCATAGCGCGCAGCTCCTTTAGGGTGTTCAGCAAAGGCGAGTTCCAGGAACTCCTGAGTAAATCTTTCAGTGTCTTCAGGCTGCAGTAAGGACAGTTCATCTGCATAAGCATGTAGTACAGACGCCCCTCCATTGGGCTGCTTTTCCTCATGGATGAGTCTGCTGAAGGAGGAGTTGGTCTGAAGCCACGAGCTGCGGATGAAGTGGTCTTGGTGCGAGAGGAACAGCTTCTTCCCACCTTTGGGGTGTGGTACTCACCCAAGCCCGGACACGGCTTTTCATCTTTGATGTACGCATGTACGACAGGGTCTTCAGAAAGAGGCAGATCATCTCCTGTCACTCCTGCACACACCGTCTGCACCTCTTTGTTGTGGACGCGTGAACTTCTTGCCACGCTCATCTTCACGATGCCGCTTCTTCTTTTTCTTTTTCTTTAGGAGGTATTCCTCCAGGGTCTGGGTTTTGCCATTCTCACTTTGGGGCTCTGAAAAGATCAACAGAAATGACAGAACATCAGATAATTATACATTGTACATAGCTCCTATGACTTTACCTAAGTTGCAACCATTAAAGAAAAAACTCACATCAATGTTTTTGTGTCTCCTTGAAAACTTTTTGGATAAATACAACACAATTCTGGGCATTTGGTGTACAGTTTCAGGTACAATACCATAACCACTACAGTTGTTATTAACCAACAAATATGAATTAAAAAAGTACTTAGGCGGTAACAAGGTACAATCATGACAACAAACTGTAATGTAGTATATAATGGTTCATTTACCGTATACATACATGACACTGTAAAACGCCTTAAAGAATAGCATTTTATTGTGTCCTGAAAACTCTGGTATTATTATGGTGTCGTGCTTATAAAAAGCTATAATAGTACCACGTTATACACGTAAAAATTACAGTTAAGTGTAACGTCAATAACAGTAAACAAGACATATATAATGAGAACGCCTCTGATACTAAAGTAGAGAAAATGATAATAAGTTTCATTAAAATGTCCTTTCACAGCAGTAAAAACTTTCTTCCTTGATAATATTTAGCAACACTGTTCAAGTGAATGGGGGCGTGCACGCGCATGGGTTAGCAGCCGAGGCTAACTACACTTTCTCCGCTCACTTCTCAAGTTGGAAGCCAGCCAGAAATGTAAAATCGTTTGGCTTACGTTCAAACGCTATTAAAATTACCTTTCTTCTTCTTGCATTCCTCCACTTTAACGTTCGCCTCGGCGTTTTCCTTCTTGGGCTTAAGTTTAGCGTCCTTCTCAATGTGTTTGGGCTTGTTGTTGAGGGGCTTGGCCTTCGCTACTTTGAGAGGCGTGAAAGTGAACAGCGGGGAAGGCGGCAGGACCGTCTTCTGCGGGACGTGGGCTGCTGGTGTCACTTTGCGTGGCGGCCAGCCCGGAGGTAATTCTTTCTTGGTGCTGTGGAGCTGATGATGGAGGGGATGACGGTGTTGCACAGGTGCCTGCTCTTTGCTGAAGTTGCGCGCTTGGCTGTTCGGTTGTTGGTGCGGTGGATGCGCTCGTTGTTGGGCATGTTGGTGAGTCTGTTGGTGGTGATGTAGCTTTATTTTCTTCGCTTCCTTCTCCGACCTCTCGCGCTTGTCATCGGACGGCGAACATTCTCGTTTTTTCTTCTTTTTCTTCTCTTTGGTGGCTTTGTCAAAGCTGTCCCTGCTCTTCTCCTCTACTTTGACGCGTAGCAGATCGACCTGTGCAGCCATTTTGCACGTAAATTTAAAAGGCTTTAAAAGGGACTTTTTGCGCATGTCTAATGGGAGCTGTAGTTCTTTTGTCAGTAGCCAATCGGAGCTAATGTATTTGTAGTTTTCTCACTCAGAACGCGCATGCGCTCATCCTGTAGCTTTGTGGGTAGTGATGTTTCTGTACTGCTACGGTTGAAGGGATGCGTGCACTTTTGCACGCGCCTCGTCCAGTGGCTGACGTAATGCTGTAGCAGCTTCAGGGGTTGATTGGGCGGTTCCGTTTCGTTGAGAGATTTATATTTCTAAGCGCTATGTCTCCGTTGAGCTCAAAACCAACAAAATAACAACACACGACATCCTGGTCATATTTCCGCGGTGTCGGATTTCTCCAATGTTCGTCTACGCAGGACGCTTTCTTGCCTGTGTTTTGCGCTATTTTTGGTTGATCTATGTTCACATCAAGAGTGCGTCGCATCTACCTGTCCGAGTGTCATCAAAAATGTCGATGGACGAATCGTTCTTGCGAGTCGGATCTTTTCACGGAATCCGTCGAACCCAGCCTCTGTAAAGAACCTGGTCTGAACGATTCGATTCATGATGCTTTTGAGTCAACAGCTCACTGACTCGTTAAACTATGGTTAAAACGAAAAGCGATGGCAAGAGGTTTTTTTTTTTTTTTAATAAATGCAGTGAAGAAATCTTAAATACGCGTTAAGAAAATAATGGAAATGTTTGGTTTGATTGTAGAACTTGTTTTATCAACGCTGAATTGTTTTAAATATACAGCTTTAAATTTTAACATTTGAAGGTAAAAGCAAAAAAAAAGGTTATAAATAAAAAAGAAAGACTAAGTTTAACCATGGCTGCAACAGACTGAATACAATGGCAATAAAAAAAAAAAAAAAACTTGAAATGCAACAGCATCAGTACGCTGGGATGGATGGGACCACGTGACAAGACAAAGGAATCACTGAATCTATCTTGAATTGGTTCTTCTGATATGAACTGTTCAAAAGAACCTGTTCATGGATGTTGAAATGGATGTGAACACCACCTTAAATGCAACGAAATCAAACATGCACTTTCATATTTCATTATGTAGGAAATCAGACACTTAATGGATCACAAGAGGCATAAAAAATAAACGTTTTCAGTAAATCTTTATTCATCAGTGCATGAACAGAAGGTCATGACCAGATTATTTTCTTTAACCACTCTCTCTATTTATATGCTCATACTCTCAATTACTTAAAAAAATAATGGAGCGATTTATAGATTTTTTCCCTTGTTTTCCCCTCACGAAGGCGAGTTTTATACAGGTGCTGTACATTGTATTTTTATAAACATTTACAACTACCACAATGTAGAGACCACAAGCCTTTTTTTGTGTAAGGTAAATCAATGCAAGGCCACAGTATCATACATACAACCTCATGACATGAGATGCACTAGAGAAACAAGCTACAAAGGGTTGAGATTAATGATCAAGAAGCAATCATAAACCATATCTAGAAAGTATTCACATTTTTTCATCATGACAAAACATAGAAGCACTCGGTCACTAGCATATGTAATGTTTGACTGTTGTCTGCTCGGCCCATATCACAATCGCAAATGGTATTTCAAAAATACTGTTACGAAAAAGATATTGGACAGCATTAATGTTATCTTGAGTTGAATCTTTGTGCCAATTGTTTGAGGCTTTAAGAACTTGAATAACATCCACCATGTTTGATACATAATTCTGCTGTACATTTCCCTTGGATAGAAGACAGCATCTTGACATTTATAAGGACGATCTGAAAGATACAGATGCGCAAAGACACTTTAAATGAATTTGAAGTCCCAATACTGGGATAACAATGCAATACAAATCATTTGATCGAGTGAAATGTGCAAAAAGTATAAGAAAAAATATATGTTAGATTGGATATTATGCAAAAATATATCTGAATTTCCACCTTCTAATGATACAAGCAAACATTTGCTTCTAAATGTACACACCTTGCAAATGCTCAACCGCGATAAATTGTAAAAGCTATAGCACTGTGAAAAAATATGTTTGTTAGGAGGCCGAAAAGAAATATCAGCAAGCTGGAACACTAATAAGTGACCTGGCTCAGAATGAATACAAATACCTATACCTCTATACATGTACATGTGTACTGAATATCATCATATTCATTTCAATAAATTACATATGCATCTTCATCAACACACAGGTAGTAAACAATATACTTCACCACAAGTTTCTGGTCTTTTAAAGATGGATATGTCAAAAATTTACAGCAAAGCTGATTAATGCAAAGCCTGCTTGGATCTTGAGGACAGTTGCATCATTGGAAGTCGTTGTAAGGACATGCGGCAAATCAAAGATGGAGAATTAATACATAACAAGACACTTTTTTAAAACCTTCACAGAAAAGCATCCTTCATGTTATCATCACAGGAGCAAGGAGACATGGATGAGTCTAGCTTGGCACACAAAAATTGACGCTCTTATTACTGGTGGACACAATGCATGTTATCAGTGAAGATGGTGATAGTCATAGAAAAAAAATACACAGTGATTCACATCGATAACTGCTCCCAAACGCATTAAACTCCATGCACTGGAGGCTGTATCCTTGCGGAGCTGGGGACCTTCCAGGGGCCTGGGGTTATAGGGGCTTTCTTGGTGGTAAGGTTCCCATCATGCAGAGTCTCTAGAGGGGCACCCCTGTCTTCCTCTTCCCCTCGAGGCCTGTCTCGTCCTCTCATGGTCCTTTCGGTTGAGGGTTCCGCTCTCGGGCTCTTTCTGAGCCTGTACGGGAGCCCGCTGAGGTTCTGCTGTCTTGTCCCTGCCACCTCTTGAGACACCAGGTCTGGTCTCTCCTGTTTCCCTGTCCTGCTTGTGCATAGTGTCTTCGTGTCTCCTTCCAGAGGTAGGCTTCAATCCATCAGTGGCCTTTTGAGGCACTTCCTGTCTGATCCCAACGCTCTCCTTCTTGGTCTTCCTGGGGCTAGTGGATCGAGGTTCACTAAGGTTCATTCCGGTTGTCCATGTATAGAGTCTTTTTTGGGCTGCGTGAGCGCTCTTTTCCATCCAGTCTACGGGGAATTGTAGAATTGTCATTGTGGTCATGAGGCATGCTTGAGTCACTCTTTCTGGTTTGCTGTTTGGCGTCTCTGTAATGTTGGTAAAGTTGCCCGTGAGAAGTGGCCATCGGGTCGAGGAGAAGCAGGTCCTCGGGTGGAGAGGGATTGACCTCAGGGGAGCGAGAGCTGAAGGATGGAGATGCTGGTGTCGATGGCTCACTGGATGCAGAATATCTTGGAGAGTTTGCAGATGGACCTGTCATCATATCCTTAATGTCTGAAACAAACACAAAAATGAAAATTACTATCTATTTTAAAGGTGCGCCAGAGCCCGTCTAACGGAGAGCCTTGGCACTTCCTATTAGCCTCATTGTGTATCATCTTGGTTGCAGTTCCATTAGAATTCCACTGGAGGTGATCGCGGGCGAGCGCAGAATGAATGGGAGTCTATGGGGCTAAACGGCTAAATGTGTCTCTTTCACCTGTCGTTAAATCAACATAGATTTTATTGTTGATTCTGCAAGTTCAATATAGATTATAGGCAAAAAAATCGAATGAACGAGTACTTATGTCCTTTTGATTTCTTACAGGTTAGGCCGTTGTTGGCCGGAACACGCTAGCATTCTGCTATTGTGTGACGTCATCACATTTTTGAACGGATTTTTAGAACAGATAAGTGAACTTAAAAATGAATTTTCAGCTGAGTGTATGACTAGCCCTCTGCAACTTTCAAATTACTTGACAAAAAATTACATCCTGAGAAAAGTGGATTTCTGGGGGTGAAACTCCTTTGACTCCAATACATTCTGCACTCGACCGCGAGCGCCCCCGCATGGACAGAGACGTGTTACTGCAGCCAGTCCAGAAACCGGAAGTAACCAGCCAGTGCCAATTCTCTTCAATTAGACATTCTCTGGTTGCGCTTAGTCTGTGGTGTAACAGAAAAAAACCTCCCCCTTTCCTCTCGCCTTACAGTCCTCTTTAGTACACAACAGTTCCAGAGAAAGATATTTTTTGAAAGAAATTACTACTTTTATTTAGCAAGGACGCTGGATGCATTACGTTGATCAAAAGTGACTGGAAGGCATTAATAATGCTGAAATAAATACTGTTCTTTTAAACTTTCTGTTTATCTAAGAACCCTGTAAAATGTTTCAACATTGATAGTTTAGTTATAAGAAATGTTTTAATTCCAAATCAGAAAATTAGACTCATTTCGGAAGGATCATGTGACACTGAAAACCGAAGGTAATGGTGCTAAAAATTCAGCTGTCATCACACAAATAAATTAATTTTAAAATGTATTTGTAAATGTACAAAACAATTTATAATGTAATAATATTTCACATTGATTTTACTGCATTTTTGATCAAATAAATGCAGTGTTATAAAAGCATAGGAACTTTGTTCAAAAACATATTTTTGAATACAATCTTTTGAATGTATTTATTTATTTTCTTTTGTCTGCAATTCCTGCAAAACCTTTTTAAAATCAACCTCATATTCAGTTTCTTATATTTTGTAAAAAAAAAAAAGAAAAAAGAAGGTGGTACGGTGTTAAAAAAAAAAAGTGTATTTTCTATTTGTTGTGTTGAAACCTAGTGGTGTGGGTGCAGCATTACGCAAAAACTAGTTTGCAGATTCTGATTCCCTTGCAGAAATTCCCTATTCTCAGTCAGCCATGATTCATTTAGTCCACAAAAGGCAGTGTCTAATAACAGGGATATAATACACAGATAAAGTGAGTAATATTTAGCTGGTCATGCAATCTCAATATGGCGGTCCTCAAATATAAAACAACTGATCCAGCATGACTGGAGCGAATGCACAAAATTTTAAATGTATTTTTCAAAGGTTCTCTTCATTTCTATTTGTAAAACTTTTTTAATGAGGAAAAATGACGGAGATCACATTTAAACTTTGCAAATTGGATTTTGTAAATCTGCAGAATACAACTGATAGACTGAACGTAATTAACCTGTCTTCTGAAATGCATTCCAGCAGAGACATTCTCAATTAAAGTGTCAACATTTCCAGTCTTCAGTGGCTTTTGGCCTCCAGATACAGTGACACATATCAAGCAGTTGAAACCAGCTATAAGAACGAGTCAGAGACAGAATGGAAGACGTTGCAATTTTCTCTCATGATAAAATGTCACGCTGCCAGATGTGAGGCAACAAGAGCCAAAGATTAAACCAAGCTGGTGGCTCCTGACATGGGTTTCAATTTCTTTGCCATTAAACTGTCTGGAAAGAAATATATTCAGTCGTGCATTAAGTCTCCAAAATGTACCCAGGATGCATCATTCCAGAGCTCCTAGCAATGAGTTTGCATACACTAGGGGGTTCTTGGAAAGACTTCTGTTTTGCTTAAATTAGTACGCGTCAAGTGACACCTTACAGATAGAGGAGCTGTCACAGATTTGAATAACTAATCATGATCAGCGGTATTATCGCTCACTAAAACCATTAAAAAATTAGTTGCTGAAATAATATAATACAAATATTAGATGAAAAACTTGAACTCAAAAGACTAACTGAAATAAATACTGTTTAAAGCTAATCTATTTTTAATAAAATGATAAAATGATATAATATATATATATATATATATATATATATATATATATAAATGTAAAAATAAAACTATAAAATGACTAAAAACAAACTAAAATTAAAATGTAAAACTCAAAATATAAAAATAAAAACATTAATAAATACTTTGGTATAAACTAAAATAACACTGATTATGATTTATGTCTTGATTTTTCCAGTTCCAAATAATATAGTTTAGAACAATGACAAAAATAGCCAATTATCACTACGTTAATATATACTGTAAAAAATATTGTTGGTTTAACTTAAAAAGTAAGTGACCTGGTTGCCTTAAAATTTTAAGTTCACTGAAATTGAAAAAAGTGAGTAAATACAATGAAGGAGAACGATTTAATCATCAGAAACTCAAAATTATGTTATCTGAACTAAATAAATTATTTAAGTTGATTTGACAAAAGACAAAATGTTGTGATTACTAATCATGAAAAGATTTTTTACAGTGTATAGCAATAAATGATCTTGAAAATTAATATCTCAGTAGAATTGTGATGACTGACATTTCCCTTTTTCGTTTAGTGACTTTCAAAAGCAAAATGTTCATATCAAGGCAAAGGAAAGGAAAAGAAATGTAGAACTGCACATATACAGAATAGGCATAAAGGAGGAATGCAAAGTTTACCAAAGTTATAAGGGACAGACCAAGAAAAGCAGAGAAGCCTTTAGTGAAGCTCTGGTTTCATGTGGAAGCACGAGGAAGAGTTCAGACCTAAACAAGGAACAGAGAGAGAGAGAGAGAGGTGCATAGAACAGTGCCCAGACAGAGAGAAAGAAATGAGCAAAAATAGAGACAGGAAGCAAGAGTGACAGCATTTGAGAGATGCAATGTGTGAAGATAGGACGTAATCTGACATAACATGCATATGACCCCAAATCACTCAATGGGCCTCATTCACTAATAATGGAGTACAAATCAATTGAGTATTCTGTTGTTGATCAATATGCATGCAATGTTTAGACAATATAAAGGTAAGTGTGATGATGATGATTGTAATATTTCAATAAATCCACTTTTGTGATACTCTATACCGAGTCCATTTTCATTGTTTTGAACAAGAGTACTGATGTAGAATGAAGTAGCTTTAGAAAACACTGTGTTGAGAAAAGGTAACCGTCACAATACATTTTCAATGGCTTTTGAAGCAGCAGCAGAAAACAAACCCATCTTCAGAAATGATTGGTTTCTCAGAGGGGAAGGCAGGCTTCAGAGAACTGATTTTTCTCGGTTCATGAAGCGGATGGAATTCAAATTAGCGCTTCTGCACTTCTGAACAAACTTAAAGAGGCGGTTTGGTATGGAGAACAACTCTCAACTACAGTACGCCTGTGTTTTTTTCTTTCTTCGGCAGTAAGACCTGTATTGTTCAGAATGATCATCTGTGAAAGGTCAGGTATTAAATAAACTCACTATGATCAGGCACCAGGCCCAGTCCGGGCCTCAAAAGCAGCAGCACTTTATTGCCCCCGGCCTGAATGAGCTCAATGGCCCGTGTGTGTGTAATGCCCTGTGTGGGTTCCACCGTTGCATCTCCACGATCTGATCTCCCACCTGTGAGGTCACACACACAGAATATTCTGTCATTTCAACAAACACTGATTTTCTTAGATGTAACAATAAAGTAAAATAGAACATCATTTAATATAATATAATAATGTTTTATGTTAGAAAACATTAACAATAATATTTTTATTTTATTCTTATTTTAATGTAATTGTATTGTTAAAATAAAAATAATAAATGTTTGATATATTTTTATATTTTGTTTTATATAAAATGCACACTACCGTTTAAAAGTGTCAGTATTTGTTTCCTTTTTATTACATAAAATTTTATTTTTTATTACATTTATTATAATGTTGTATTAAAACATTTATATTTATAATAAATGCTGTTGATCTGAACTTTTCATTCATCACAGAATCCTAAAAAAATACATCATGGTTTCCACAACTAAAGGCCATTGCACACTGAGTCTCGAAATTTTCGTATGCGTTTTTTCGTATTCATGATTCAGTGACTCTGATTTGTCAAAACTCCATTCAAACTCCATTCAAACTCCATTCAAACCGCTTGTCTACGATCGAAAACGCATTCCATTCAAAGTACATTCAAACTCCATTCAAACTACATTCAAACTCCATTCAAACCGCTTGCTACAGATGCGAAAACGCATTCCATTCAAAGTACATTCAAACTCCATTCAAACTCCATTCAAACTCCATTCAAACTCCATTCAAACCGCTTGCTACGATGTGAAAACGCATCCATTCAAAGTACATTCAAACTCCATTCAAACTACATTCAAAACTCCATTCAAACCGCTTGCTACGGATTCGAAAACGCATTCCATTCAAACTCCATTCAAACTACATTCAAACTACATTCAAACTACATTTGCAAACCGCTTGCTACCGATGCGAAAACACATTCCATTCAAAAGTACATTCGAAACTCCATTCAAACTCCATTCAAACCGCTTGCTACAGATTGAACACCATTCCATTCAAACTACATTCAAACTCCATTCAAACTCCATTCAAACTCCATTCAAACCGCTTGCTACCGGATGCGAAAAACACATTCCATTCAAAGTACATTCAAACTCCATTCAAACTCCATTCAAACTACATTCAAACTACATTCAAACCGCTTGCTACAGATGCGAAAACGCATTCCATTCAAAGTACATTCAAACTCCATTCAAACTCCATTCAAACTACATTCAGACTCATAACTACATTCAAACCGCTTGCTCCAATGAAAAAAACATATTCCATTCAAACTACATTCAAACACATTTCAAACTACTATTCAAACTCCATTCAAACCGCTTGCTACGAATGCGAAAAACACATTCCATTCAAACTCCATTCAAACTCCATTTGAACTCCATTCAAACTCCATGCAAACCGCTTCCTACGGATGCGAAAAACGCAAAAATCTAACCTAATTCGATTTCTTTTATGACTGATGAAAGTTTTCGGAGGCAGTGTGCAAGCGTGACTGACATAACGCTAGAGTTGTGCACGTTAACTGTTTTCAACATTTCTTAAGCACCAAATCAGCATATTAAAATCATTTGTCAAAGGATCATGTAACAATGAAGAGTAATGATGCTGACAATTCAGCTGCTGAAACTACAGGAATACATTTAAATAAATGAAGAGAATAAGTTAATTTTAAAATGGATTCAAATTGAAAACTAGATTACTTTAAATTGAAATTATATTTGACAATATTACAGTTGTGGTATAAAATAAATAAATATTTATTTATATGCATAAATAAATGCAACCAAAAGAATCTGACATGGTTGTTAGAACTCACATGTATCCTGCCATCTTTCAGTGCGGGACCGTCCTCAGCTAGTCTGAGAATGAAGAGGCCCATGTTATATTCCTTCCCTCCTCGCAGACTAAAGCCAAAACCTCTCTGTCCTCTCTCTAACTCCACTGGATAACAGCCCTGAAAAAAAAAAGTTTTGGCATATTAAAATAAGCAATCGAAATGTAACTTTAAGACTGTTCACATTACACATAACTGCAGTGTACTAGAACTATGCAAATATAATATCACACATTTCTTGCTTTCATCAAAACCATTTCTGTTCTGTAGTGAAAAAGCAAACTGGCACTCTACACCTGTCAGCGCTAATGAGAAATGACACTTGATTTGCATATCTCAGCTCGGTCTTTATCATTATATATGACTTATTTTGCAAACATTTCCTCCATTTCATTCTCTCATAATGTTCCTGTAGCATATAGTGAGAAAGCTTCAGGTGACAAATGCTTCCATCTCAAAGTTTCAAATGTAATTTAATCTTCATAAAACACGAGCATAAAAATTAAGTACTTACCGTCGGTGGCATAATAATCATTAAACTCTATTACTGCAAGCCTAACAGGAATTATTACTCTGAGCACTGCACCGCCTCATTTAAATCTACCTGCTTTGGTCCTGAGGTGATGACAGTACCCATCTCACCCTGAGGCAAGGATTTGGTACTCCGCTCGAGCCATGGTGTCTTTCCTCTCCTCCATCTCGATGCCATTCCTATATGACACACAATTAAATGCTGCTTTAGGCCATTACATGAACTGTGTGAGCAAAATAAAAGCATCTCCGTTCATGAGAATGTGCAGCGAAATTGTAATTCCTACAAAGAGGCTGAGGGTCTCTGTTCCAGACGTCAATGGTCTGCGGAGCTCATTATATTCTTTTGTTGGTCTTAAGCGTGGGTAAAAGCTTCAACAGTGGCTGCTCATTTTTTCTGAACCTTGACAGTGGAGCGAGTTCACAACAAGACTACTCAATTTTTTGCTGAAAAGAATACCTGTCCTGGAACATGTGCTTGGGCTTGAAAATGAAAAGAGATGTAGTGAGCGTTCTCTGACAGAAGAGAAATTGAAAGACGTCATTGAAAATGGAAGGTTGCAGATGGGTGGGGGTAGGATGTCATGATCCAGTAAATGATATTCAGTTTGATATATAATGAACACGCTTTTGTACAGGATGTCTGGCTATATGTCAGTGTCCAATATTCTACACGTTATTTTCAGTCACTTGAAAAAAATAAATAAAAATCTTTCTAAAGTCATGAAAAATTATTTTTCTGTCCTGTCATACTGTGCACATGCACAAATGTGGCGAACGTCTGTGTTTTACTTTACTATAGAGCAAATTAAATTACGTGCATGCAAATTTCTTAGCTAAGTTAGTGAGTCAATTATAGAGTCATGAAATTACCAAAAAGTACCAATAAATGACATGGCATGTATATGTGTTTTAGCTGGGAATGATTTGTCAACAAGTATTCTTTTACGACCAGTGTCCATTTGTATTATTAACAGGTCATGCTAGTATTGTGTGTTTACCATGGTAACTGTTGTTTCGATAACCTTAACCAAAAACACCACTTTATTTTTATTTTGTGTGATTTTCTATATTTTTGATGCTGTGGTGGCTTGTACTAACTAACTAACTTTATTGTATTAACAAAAACTATTTATTCATCAGTGTTAGTAATATTCATACAATTTATGTGTATGTCAAGTAGGATGGTATTTGTCAATCAATTTTGAGAAATTAATTTTCTTGGTTCAAATTCCTTCAATGACATTCTGGGCCATCACGTTTCAATCCCTTAGGCAGCCTATGTAGCAGTGATCCACCTCTCAAATTTAATCAAAAATGTCTTCATTTGTGTTCCAAAGATGAACGAAGGTCTAATGGGGTTGGTACAGCATGGGGGTGAGTAATTAATGGCTTAGACTTTCATTTTTGGGTGAACTAACCCTTTAACATAGTATAAGTACCTAGTCAGTTAAAGACAAGTATATAGTAAGTGTGACCACAATCATGTTGTTTACATGATCAAAAGATCTCCCCTAGTCCCACTTTGGCAAAGAAAAAATCATTATAACTATCTTGTGGTCTCAAGATATTAACTCGTGGCCTGAGATAGTAACTTGTGGCCTCAAGATAGTAATTCGTGGCCACAAGATACTAACTCGTGGCCTCAAGATATAACTCGTGGCCTCAAGATACGTAACTCGTGGCCTCAAGATACTAACTCGTGGCCTCAAGATACTAACTCGTGGCCTCAAGATACATAACTCGTGGCCTCAAGATAGTAACTCGTGGCCTCAAGATACTAACTCGTGGCCTTAAGATACTAACTCTATCTTGAGGCCACGGGTTCATATCTTGAGGTCACGAGATAGTTAAAATTAATTATTTTTTTGCCAAAGTGGGACTAGGGGGCTCCATATAGATCTCGTCATTCATTAATAGATAACAAAAAAAAACCTTTGAAAAAATCGAACTGTAGACTAAAAGGTTTGTGTATTTACTGTAATGATTGTGTGTGTACGTGCGTGTTATGAGTGAACATAAGCTGTCTGTCGGGATGGAGCTTGTACCTGTCATCTCGGTTGGCAGGCTGCTGTCCCACGGCTCTGTGCTGAGAGGCTGGGCTCTGCTTGGCTGAACTAGTGCCCGACGGAGGTCCGCTGTGTTCTGAAAAATAAATAGGATTATCAGTGTGGCAGAAAAACACATATACACACACAACTCCATCCCAAGTTTCAGTTTCAAATGCTTCAACAACTTTCTGTTACAGAAAAAAATAAATATGCAATCTAGTTTCCTTCTACTAGCTCACTGTCTACAAAAATAATGAAGAGAAAATATATCTTCGCAAAGCTTACCCTCCTCAGGCACGACGGTGAGGGCAACAGTGTTTCCAGCTTCTTTGATTAGCTGCACTATGTCATTGTGTGACAGCTCAACAATGGACTGGCCATTCACAGCAGAGATGCGGTCGCCCACTTTTAGCCGGCCGCAGCGGTCTGTGGGACTGCCGTCTATGATGCGGCCAATCTTATGAGGGATAACTAGGGACAGAGCGATCCAGGGTTATTTCATGTATACATCTTAGACATACTGACACACTACAAGAACAACAAGATCTGAGATGTTTATAAACAGGGTTTCTGCAGGTTTCACAATGTCAAATTTAAGACTTTTTAAGACCATTATGAATGAAATTTAAGACATATATAATATAATATAAAACGTACAAAGGAAACACAGAGTCTCAAAACTATAATTTAATTTATTCAAACTGAACATTCGTCGAAAAACAGCACAAACTGTCCCATGATTTTGGAAATTAGTTCTGTTTGTGTTTTTATAACATTCCCTATTCCAAAGCACGTAATGTAGGCCGTTTTATCTTTCCCGTTTTCGATTTTCTGTTTTATGTCTGTCTGCTATCTGAGATACGTGCCAATAACACCAAACTCAAAACTGACTGGCTGTTGCATGTTTGTTTATTTTGTAGTCGCAATACAACGAATTATAGCAAAATAAGGAACTACAACCATGGAATAAAAAAAAGGCCTTAAATTGTGATTTTGAAATTTTAGACCTTTTAAGACCCTGCGGAAACCCTGTATGAACCACTGAGAAGTGCTTTCAAAAACTCAGAAACTCCAGCTTTCTATCCAAAGAGTCCTGAAAAGAAATGTATCACGGTTTCCACACAAATATTAACCATCATAACTGTGTGAAGAATGGTTACTAATCATACATGTCTCTTGAGCAGCAGATCAGATCGTATTTGAATGATTTCTGAAGGATTATCATGTGACACAAAAGACTGGAGTAATGATGCTGAAAATTCAGCTTTGCCATCACAAAAAAAAAAATATATATATATATTTCAAAGTGTACTAATATTTCACCCACAATTTTCAACCCTACAGCATAATTTCACAAATATAAAAGTCCTACTACAAATGTTCACAGCATTTCCCTTATTCAGAGCTAATGGTAATAGCTATTAGATCTGGGTTTATTACTGTTATACTTCATAGCTAAGCTAGCGTTGATTTTATTATCGTAATTGCATTGTACAGCATATCACACCTTCAAGCGACTGGATGAAAGACATAATGTAGATTTCAGCCACATTTTCGACAGTGTTATGAGTCTGTAGTTGCACATCTGAAGCTGACAGCAAAGAAAGTAAAAAGCTCAGAGACATGGGGTGGGGTGAGAAGGAGAGACTAATGGAGAACAGCTTTGAAAGTCATTTCTCACCTCCAGGTGGAGGCTTGTTTTTAGAGGTGAGGATGACAAATCCGAAGCCCTCGTTGTCCTTGCGCTGAAGAGTGACTTCGTAGGGCTGAGGGTGGCCATGGCCGGACACCTCGATGTGGGGGGGTTTGGGGGAGCCGTTGACCAGCGCTGGAGCTTGTGGAGCCTGAGGTTGTCCTCCATCATCATCCTCTCTGTCTGCTCAAGCACATATAATATTCAGTGTTTAAAGCTACACTGTGTAACTCTTTTAGTTTATTCTTAGCTAAAAACACTTAGTTCTTTCAAAAATATATGTGCTCATTAATGTATATTTACTTCGTTCAAGTAATAAAGTATTCTCGTGAGTGTATAATATGCCATTGAAAATACATACGGGTAAGGGGTTCTAATGTCAGTCGCCATGTTGCCCCTCCATCTTGAAAGTACATTAGCCAAAGAGGGACATACCCGTTAATTCAGAGCTTCGCGTTTCGCGTTTACGTGTGAGTTAACACTCATGGACGAGGTCGAACCGGAAGCCATGTTAATCTTGGACTACATTGGCCACCGTAGGAGTTAAAACGAAATCTGGAATTGAGAGGAACAGAAACTAATATTCACTGGATGGTCATATACCTTTTCACTGCTAGATGGGGGTAAAAATCAAACAGTGTAGCTTTAAATGAACAAAGATTTGATTTCAGACACATTTTGTGTTGTTTTATTTAACAATAACAACACTGGTAGCATGTATAAATTTAGCTAACCATGATGTTGTGCGGATCATTTTGCAGTTAATATAAAGTAAATGGTCGCTGGTGAGTAATTCTCTTTTAAATACTCGTCAAAGCCGAGGATTATGCCAGTGATAATTACTAGTGTTTTTCTTCAACCTCTTGAATTGTTTATAAAATGATTTGAGGTAATTTGATTATTCTCAAAGGCTAAGCCACTAATAACATTGTAACACTTAGTCCTGCTTAACACAATTTGTTATTTACATCCATTCTGCAAAACTGAGTTGATGCCATCTGGCCTCGATGATTTCGTGAAAGAACTATCGGCAAAAAAAGAAAACTTCTTACAATGCTCAACATGAAGTAAAACAAACAAACAAAATCCCTGTGTGATTTGACAAAACTGAAAAAGAACATTTATGAAAGCGTTGAAAACAACTGCCATGAGGCATAATGCCAAATTTCATAATGGCTTCATAATTTAAGTTTTTTTCCTCCAAATTACCCCGTGTGTGTTGTTCTTTTATGGTTACTCAGCGCTTCTGAGCCATTGTTCTGTGCAGCAGCACATAAAGAGTCTTCTGCTTTGACTGAAAACACTGGTCATTAAATTTTGATTTTGTGGTTATTATTTTATAGCTCAACTCAGCCTTTCACTCAGAACTAATGGAGCGAAACACTAACTCCTCACAGGGAGTGGATCGTGTTCCAGACATAAGTGCTGTGTATCACTGAAACCATCTACAGCAGTCAGGAAATAAACGCAGGCATGCGCTTTTCATATAGGGAGGTACAAACCTGGATGGGTGAGCTTTCTACGCACGGTCAACATCACCTGCCCGTTGCGGGCAGCGTTGGTCATGAGCTCCAGAACTTGTTTGTGAGATTTGCCTTTGACGGGAACACCGTCAATACAGATGAGCTCATCTCCGGCCCGCAGACGCCCATCCTTCTCTGCGGCACCCAGAGGAACGATGGCACCAATGTACACCTAAAGAGAGATGGTGTGGTTAAAGGTCACATCATTTTCTGTTGTGACAATATGGTGACGAATCACTGTGAAGCGTGTCAACGCTCACTGGCTGATCTGGTCCTTCTCCACCCAGCACTCTGAACCCAAATCCAGTCTCCTGGTTCCTCTTGATAAACACGTCCAGCTCTTTAGTGTTGGAGGCTGAAAAAAAGCAAAATATTGTGGTGTAAACAACAATTCTGTCTCACATGACCACAAACAGATCACAAATGTCAAGGTAGAACTCACGTTTGCTGTCCAGCATTGCTTTAGAACTTGAGGTAGAGCTCAGATGGGTCCAGTTTTGGGGAGCTGGAGCGGATTGCATGTGGAGGGAATGGGAGGGACTGGGGCGCCAGGCTCAGCCAGACTGGGAGTTTCAGTACTGACGGAGCTGGTGGAAATGTCCTGCTTCTGGGTAATGGGAATAGCTGAGGTGATCTAAATGAACAGATGGACACACACAGCAACAAACATTACCAAGCTTCATCAACGTTACAGTACTATAGTGAATAATACTCTTAAAGGGATAGTTCACTTTGAAATTCATTTTTGATATGTTTTAGTTTACCTCAAGGGCATCCAAGATGTAGGTGTCTTTGTTTCCACAGTATTTTCAATTTTGATATTTTTAGGTCAAACCGTTCTTGTCTGTCAGTCATATAATGGAGGTATATGGGGTCAACTTCAAAGAGCATGCACAGAGAAGTCCAAATTAAACATGATTTAATGACTCATAAATGTAAGTACACATTGATGGCCTAAGACACAAAACGAGCGGTTTGTGTGAGAAAACGAACTGTATTTTATCGTTTTTAACTCTTGTAACCACAGCCACGTCCAAGTGATCTGAGGCCGCGGGTGCTTAGGTCTGTGCAAGCGCTGGAAAGCACCGGAAGTGATCTCTCGCACGGTTGCGTAAAAAATTCAACGTTGTCTGTTGATATATCGAAATTGTCTTCCATTGCGATTTCCTGTATATCTAAATATGTTTAGATCTTCACAGTGAAAGGTAACACTTCCGAAATCTCTGTGTAAACAATGAGTGACGTACACACAAGAGAGATCACTTATCGGCGCTTGCGCAGACCGAAGCACCCGTGCCTTTCAGATCACTTGGACGTGGCTGTGGTTACAGAGGTAAAAACGATATAAATACTGTTCGTTTTCTCACACAAACCACTCGTTTCATGTTCTTAGGCCATCAATGTGTACTTACATTTACAAGTCATTAAATCATGTTTAATTTGGACTTCTCTGTGCATGCTCTTTGAGGTGGTGACCATAGACCTGCATTATATGACTGACAGACAAGAACGGTTTGACCTAAAAATATCAAAATTGAAAATACTGAGGAAACAAAAGACACCTACATCTTGGATGCCCTTGAGGTAAGCTAAAACATATCAAAAATTTATTTCAAAGTGAACTATCCCTTTAAGTACTATCCTAAACCCTAGCATCTATACTTAATATTATTAGGCTATTATGTAAAATGCTTTAAAGGAAAAAAAAACTTGAAAATGCGATGTATTGATCTGAATATCTGCATGATTATGTACCAAACAAGCATTGAGTCACTCTTCTTATATCCGTGTTGAATACAATGCTATACAAACAGCACTGAAATGAATAATCAACATTTGAGCCTGTGTGAGAAACACTTGTGAGAGAAGCCCACTGGGAAGCGTTCCTGAGGGGCCTGTTGACTCAGCAGAGATGTTTCGCTGCAGAAACAGTTGTTTGCCTCGAAGTGATTCGCCATATTCTGCTTTTAAAATAACATTATAAGTTTGCCACTTGCTCTGTGAATAATGTACGACCGCAAGGAACTCGCTTTGCTGAAAAACCGAGAACAAGGCCAATAAATAATTCATTCTGCTTCATCATCATTTCATCAAAATTCCCCAGTGTGTCGGAATTAAATCCCCAAAATTGAGTAATTAAAAGACATTTAGCTGAACTTACAGGTTTCAGAGACTTCACGGGAGATGTCTGACCTGCAGGCACAAACAGATATAAAGAGGGAAATGAGAATGAGCAAGTACAGTTGAAAAAGAACGTTCCAAGACTAAATAATTAGTCAGGGTCGTTTATTGCTGGAAAACGCAATTCATCAATTTATTTATTACATTTAATACCTTTAAATGTGGAGTGTATAATTTTTGTCTGTTATTGATAGTTTGTGAGAAACAGATAGATGTTGTTGTCGGGATGCTCAAACAAACAGAGCATGTTTTCAATAGAAATCAGCCTATTGGCTTACTTGCTGTAAAAACTGTATACTGTAAGTATTTTAACATTAAATATTTTTAGCGCACTTTACCATTAATACGACTATCAAGAGGTTTGCAAAATATGAATTATGTCAACATCTGTGTCCATGTGAACAACAAAACATACACTACGGTTCAAATATTTGGGGTTAGTATTTTTATTTTGAAGGAAAATAATACTTGAATTCATCATTAAATTGATCAAAAGTTACAGTAAAGACATTTATAAGTTAAAAAATTATATGTTCTTTTGAAATTTATCAAATTTATTTTTTTCAGCACTGATAATAAGAAATGTTTCTTGAGCAGCAAATCAGCATATTAGAATTATTTGTTAAGGATCATGTGACCCTGAAGACTGGAGTAATGATGCTGACAATTCAGCTGTGCCATCACTTGAGTAAATTGCATTTTAAAATATATAATTTGTTTTAAATGGCAACAAAAAAAATCTTTCTAGCCCCAAATTTCCGAATGGCAGTGTAGAGGAATATATTTTAAAAAATAATAAAATCTACAACTTTTTATTCAGGAAGCTGGATTTCAATCTGGTTTATATTAATACAGTGGGAAAAAACACATCAAAAATCAACAGTGGCCACTAAGAGGCAGTGTAATCCACATTGCATTTATGTACCGAGTATACTGGAAAAGTAAATAACATGACATAATACACACAATGTGGGGTATGATGGACCTGTGACAGATATGTTTATGTACACTATAGTGTGTGTGTGTGTGTGTAATATGATAAAGCCCTGGCCTGTGTGTTACTTTTCAATATGAATAAGGTCCATCAGTCTATATTAAAAAACTGACAATGTAGAACATCCACACCTGCTGTATGCAGTGCTTTGTGAAGACTTTTGAGCATATGACGGTGTTAGTATAAGTCAGAGAAGAAAAGCTTGCTTATGAATACGCTTGACCTTTTGCAGCCACAACCCGATAGCACTGTGACAGCCAAATCTTGAAAGTGAGCAAATGAACACAGAACCTGATATTTTCACTTGAGACTCCAGACAAACCACAGACTAGATGCAATATAGATCTGTGTGCATAGCCGCTACAGCGCCCACTGCTGTGCATGCAAATACAGGCTTCAGTTCAATTACAGCGTTCATCTACTGTATATAAACTATTGATAAAGAGTCCACAAACTGAAGTTGTAATCAGAGACTTTGCACACAAATGAAGAGTAATTAAGAATGACATCACTTTATCTCGATTACTTCACAAATTAACATTAATCACAACAGTAACCTAATGTACCGAGATGGTGCGATCTAGTATTTTCTGTGTCACGGTGCATAAGTGCGAACACTCTTTCCTTTAGGCTTTAACCGACTCATAATGATATGTCTCGCTAAAATGTGAAGATCTCTCACTCAAACACAAGCGTCTATCTGTTTCAGCTCTCACCCTCTCTGCTATGTCTCTCGCTCTATTCTTCTTCACACATCTTCAGTTTACATAAATCACTTTCTTTTTCTTCAACTTTGTCTCTCAGGGTTTAATGTTAACTAAGGGTATATTTACACGAGAATAAATACTGGAAAGTTTTCCCTTTGTGTTTTTTTCGTGTGCAGACGACAATGTTGTCAGGCCAGTAATGTTACTTTCTAAAGAAAAGCTACGTACCCATAGAATGACGTGTAATACACATACGCATGATGTCACAAATTCAAGTTTGTGTATTTTACACGAGAAGATCATCGTATCATTTTCAAAAACTTTTAGTTTGAAGCCTGTTTTGTAAAAGTTTGCATTTTCAAGTCCCAAAATTTTGGCATTGTCGTGTAAAAGAGCAGCCAAAATGTATAAAAAGTTTTAGTTAAATAATGGCCCCTACAACAATGAAAATCCTTTTTGTTGATTGAGAAAAACTTGAATAAAAAAATGTGTAAAATTCTGTCAGTACATATGATCTAACTGAAATAAAAGGAATTGAAAATGAAGTACAAAAACTGAGATAAAAAATAAAGTAAACCTAAACAGAAATATTTAAAATGTGTGTTTTTAATAGTTTTAACTTTTTTAAATGACTACAATTTTGAACTAAAATGTATTTTATTTATATATATAATTTATATACTGTAACAACATTACTAAAACATACCCACAATTGTAAAATAATAATAATTAAATTAAAAATATTATACAAAAAAAATAAAAAAAATAAAAATATTAATACAATAGTATATAAACAATACTAAAATAACTATAAATGAATATTTAATAAATGATGACAGTATATATATTTTGGGTGAACTATCCCTGTAACTGTCACTAGAGCCAGATCTGGCATGCAATGGGGATGTGGTCAAACATTGTTGGGTGTAATTGGTGACACTCACCTCCTCTGAGCACCAGCACGTTGACCTCGCTGCCCACGGGCAGGTCTTTGAGGATGTCCACCACCTGTGAGTGGGAGAGGGTCTGTACATTCTGCCTGTTAATGTCCTTTATCACATCCCTTCAGCAGACCACGGCACCACTGCGCGTCCAGAATCATCTTCACCTTCTGGCCCAGCGGACAGTCTGCGATGGCAAAGCCGAATCCACTCGGCCCTTTTACCAACGGCACGCTGACCAGCTCGGGCTGCAGCAGGGTGCTCTCCCCGCCTCTGGGTGGCGTCCATTGGGCATTGCTGCAGCTGGGTGTCTGCTATCGGTGCTCATGTAATGGAGGTCCTGCAGGGAGGGGGTGCCTTCTGAATGGATGGGCTGCCCGTCCATCCCCGGCATGGCAGTCATTATGTCGCCTGTGCCCTCTTCGCTAGAATTGGTGTCCTCTGGGAGTGGGTACCACGGCACAAGACCATATCCACATACTGATTCACAGGAATGGACTGGAACATCTGCACCACATCTGCATGGGTCTTTCCTAACACACACGCACCGTTTATGTCAACTATAACATCACCTACACAAGAGAGGAAGAAAAAGCATGAATGAAGTAGATGTCGAATCTGTTCCACACCCTAGTGTGCTGACAGCATGTTTAAGCACCAAAACTGCAATCCTGATGCAAAAGCTGTTCCGAACAGGATGGAGCAAAGTTTTTATGCCTTGTAAAATACATCGTTTTGGCCTGTAATTAAAATCCAATATTTACCCCAATATATGTAATATGTCCTTTTAGTATTATTGAAATTGTACTATTATAGTATTTAGTGACATTTTGAATTAGCTTTCATTTTCATCTTCACTTTAGGTTTATTTTGTTATATACTTTTGTAATTTTTATCATTTCTAATGTTTTTCCATCTAAATTTCATTAGAGCTTTATTTCAATAAATGAAAAAGATTTTAAATACTATTTGTAAACAATAAAAAATACTGTTTTTGAGCTTATTACAATATTTTGTTTTAGCTCATCAACATGCTAACACTAGATTATTTTTTCTGTCCTAATGCAACGGTTGTTTCAAAGTGTGTATAAAAATACATATTTTGGGATTTAGTGTAAGGAAGCATGAATGCAGCACTTCCAAAATACATTGCACCAATTTTTGTGAATATATATTTATCAGTACTAAAAAAGCCAACAAAAACAGTTTATAATACATTCTTATTAAAACCTGATTTCACTCAATGTCTGTGCGTGCTATGCAATTTGCTTTAGCAACATTTGACTTATGCACTCCATGTGTGTGGGATGTGACCATTAAAGTTGACTATTTGTATTTAAGTCTATATGGAGCCTTTTAAATCGATCACAAATAAGATTGTACCCAGCATATGATTACGGTGTCAATTTCAGCTCAAACTTTGGCACAAACAGCTAGTTTCAGTGGACACGATGAAGATTTTAAACCTGGAAGACAAATATAGCGGAAAAAGACTAAAATTTAACCATTTCCCCCTACTATTAAATCTAACAGTTCAACACACACACCTCTGTTCAAATCTCAGAAAATTGGGTTTTGGGTTTCATGACCAAATTTAAACTGTTCATTTTAATTCCAGCAATGAGAGCAGTCTTGGCTCCTTCTATTCTGTTCATAGGGGAATTTGTATGGAGTTTGATATGCAGTGATAAAGAGGCAGTGCCCACATAACCATTACTCGAGCTAAAGTCAATGATCCACTCAGTTGGTGCAGTCTATCAAATGGTAAGTGTGTCTATTGATCAATGCGGAGAACATTGGGGGATTCCAGCTTTCTTTTCTATTCCGGACACTCAATGGCATCCAGGCTCGCTTCACTTCTTGAACATGATTGTTCTACCCGAGTCATCCTGCTTCTTATACAGTAATATTGGCATGGAAAACACTGTCAAAGTGCCACAAGCATCAATGTTTCTTTCAGATCACCAGGAACTCGCAAGTAACTGGTCCAGGTCTACAACAAGCCATGGTGGTATTCGTTTTTAGACCATGGTGAGTTTAGATGTTATGATAACATTTACATTTAGCTAACGCTTTTATCCAAAGCGACTTACAACTGCTATATATGTCAGAGGTCGCACGCCTCTGGAGCAACTAGGGGTTGAGTGTCTTGCTCAGGGACACATTGGTGGATTTGAACCTGGGTCTCTCACACCAAAGGCATGTATCTTATCCACTGCGCCATCACCACCACCGTTAACAAAAATGTAAATTATCTCTTACTGAGCCGGCCCGATGAATATTGCATATCTGTTTGGCTGACTTTTATTCAAATAATTGCTCTTCATTTGAACTTTCTATTCATTAAAGAATCCTGAAAAATAAATGTATCACCGTTTCCTCAAAAATATTAAGCAGCAACAGTTTTCAACATTGATATTTAGAAATGTTACTTGAGCAGCAAGATTATAATGGTTTATGAAGGATCATGCAACACTGAATACTGGAGTTATGGCTGCAGAAAATACAGCTCTACATCAAAGGAATACATTGTAATTAAGATATATATTAAAACAGAAAGCAATTTGAAATTGAAATATTTCACAATATTACTGTAGGAGGCATGGCTTTTGGACGGCGATCTGCAGGTAGGGTGGAGATCGTATGCTTTTGATGCTAGCAGGCTAAATTTAACATTTCCCAGATCACCTATTGCACCTATTGCAAGTGTTGATAAGGCCTTATTGCAAATGCATTAGTAGGAGTTTATGGGAGGAGGTATTTTAAATGAATTATGCAAGGTGATTTACTAAGGTTTGGGCAAGTCAATTTACTGCTATTTGCACCATCATTTACCGCCCAAAAAGGCATGTCTAAAACCAGACGCTAGTTTGCGCTGCTCTTGGAGGATTGCATTGATCACTATGGAAATGATCCAGTTGAGCCTGTGTTCTTTAATTTGCACGTTGTTAGTCATGTGCAGAACTTTCCACTGCCATCAGCACTTTTTTGGAATTGCACACTCATGCTAAATTCTCACTCTCATCGCCCTGTTTAGTCAATCTGGCCCTAAATGAGTTGGGACCAGACTCTGGCAGAGCCAGACAAATACCAACCATAGACTGTAAAAAATATGGACAAAGCGTCTTTGACATCACCCATAGACTCTCTGAAGAACGGGTTTGAAGCTGTTTATGGGGGGTATGGGCGGCGCCATACTGAAAAATCTTGGGAAATACAAAATACAAAAGTTTCAGAAAGGATACAGAGGTGGTATGATGTGTTGTGTCAAATCATGGCCGAGACATCAAATTCACTCGGCGCAGCCCGTTCTCAGCTGTCAATCAAAGTTAACCGCCCTTATTTGTCATATATTTTATATCTAAATATGATCTAAACTAACGAAAAATTCACCCCCCTCA
The DNA here is from genome assembly GCA_030378365.1 of Hybognathus amarus. Classification (NCBI taxonomy): domain Eukaryota; kingdom Metazoa; phylum Chordata; class Actinopteri; order Cypriniformes; family Leuciscidae; genus Hybognathus; species Hybognathus amarus. The sequence continues at coordinate 612,675 of JAQIUQ010001284.1, read as the reverse complement.
CAGTTGTCAGGGCACGCGGAACATATTGAAGATTACAATAAAAGTCCATGGGACCAAACTGTAATCATATGAATTTATGCTGTGAAAACGAAGATTTTAACATGACGTCTATGGATATTTGCTCCCTTTTGGGACCGCCCTCTAGCGGATTTGAGATGTATTGCAGTTTTTCGCACTTCCGGGTAGGCTTCAGCTTTCAGATTAGAATGTTGCCGCTTGATACCAACATAAGTAAACTGTGAGATTCTACAATTAAAATTCTGTGTAGAATCTGTAAAATTCTGATAAAATGGTAAGTGTGGTAATTGATCAATGCGAGAGAACATTGGGGATTCCAGCATTCTTTTCTATTCCGGACACTCAATGGCATCCAGGCTCGCTTTACTTCTTGAAAGTGATTGTTCTACCCAAATCATCCTGCTTCTTATACAGTAATATTGGCATGGAAAACACTGTCAAAGTGCCACAAGCATCAATGTTTCTTTCAGATCACCAGGAACTCACAAGTAACTGGTCCAGGTCTGCAACAAGCCATGATGGTTTTCGTTTTTAGACCATGGTGAGTTTAGATGTTATGTTAACAAAAATGTCAATTATTTCTTACTGACCGGCCCGATGAATATTGTATATCTGTTTGGCTGACTTTTATTCAAATTATTTGAGTTGGCCCTAAACGAGTTGGGACCAGACTTCTAGCAGAGCCAGACAAATACCAACCTTAAGTAAACTGTGAGTATTCTACAATTAAAATTCTGTGTAGAATCTGTAAAATTCTGATAAAATTCTGTGATCTACAATTAAAATATATTTGAAATGGATTAATGTTTTGCCAGTTCAGAGAGGCTCATAAACCGTCTATGGCTTTTTTGTTAGCCTGACAAAATGTAAGAATTTGCATAAAGAAATTGGATGCTGATGAATTTAGCCCTCAGCAAGCCTCTTTGAACCAGCTGAAGCATGTTTATTGCTCCACACTCAAATCCAGAATTAAATGTATATCTCGGTTAAACTGTTTTACAATTCTATGTACAGATTGATGTCTCCAGAGAGCCAGTATACTGGCAGTTGTTTTCTCATATTGTAATGGAGGGTAGTGAGTGTTGGTGTAAGCGCTGCAATTATCGCCAAACACGACTCCGCAGGAAAGCCAGTTCCCCAGATGCTTACCCACTGATTCTGATTTATTCTATCGCTATCTACGCAATCCTGCTGTGAGCACTTTCACAAGATTATTTACTTGGAATCTGGTAACCCAGCAATGTGCCAAGAAACGGATGTGGCATCCAACAATGTGATTGAATGAGCCAGGGTGTTAATGTGTTTAACTATGCTTAGATCCAATTAATTACCTGATGGCTTATCAATATTCATAAAGTAAGCACCATGTTGCCTCAGGGCTAAATGAACAGGAGCAAAGCGGATTTACCCGAAGCGATTTTGTTATCGTGTGCGGCGGGTCCATCTCTCAGGACGTTTTTCACTTGAAGGAATTCATCTGGTCGGTCTCCACCGATAATGGTGAAACCGAAGCCCTGAGGACTCTTCTTCAGAGTTGTGCGCAGGATAGCACCCTGCAACTGAGACGGGTCCCGCGTGAATCCCCTCAAACCAGCTTCATCTAAAAGACAGAGAGTGAGTGTGTGAGACTAACAATTTAAAACTTATTTACTGGGCAAGACAAGGTGTGTGTACTTAATCAAGCTGTTAGTAGAGAAATCTCAAATGTTTGTCAAAATCAATGAAGTTCCCTTTTAATTCGAATCTGTTCCTGCAGTGTTTATTACTGCACAACTGAAACCATAATAAAAAAGGCTTAGGAAGAAACAGAAGTGAACAGAGGGGAATATTACACAGAGAGAACTACAGGAAAATAAGGAAGTCTGGATTCCATTAGTCATTCGTATTGAATAATGCAACAGAGAAAGAAATGAGAGAGAGTAAAAGATACATTACTAAAAAAATACTAAATAGTGAATGTTAGTGGGATTGTTCTGTAAATATCCACATTCACTTCAATAAATCATAGCAGTCCATTCATTACACTTTACCTCATTACTCCTCACCATTAACCCTCAGAGCAGCATATTCATAAGAGTGTTCTGGTTAAGAACTTTTCATTAATAATCACTCCAACAACATTTGCCGATGTTTTCATCTGATACAATGTTTTCTGATAAGCTGATAATGATTTCCTTTTTTTTCTAAAACCAATGCGGGGTCAATGAGCACAAATTGCACACTGCGGCTGTATAAATTATTTATGCTATAATGAGGACATTTGAACTGCTATAAATACAAATATTTTTACAATTTGAATAAACTGTTTTCTACGGTGGCGTATTGCATTCACTTGAAGAAAAAAATCTACTCTGTTTTTCTGAATGAATCGACTTAATTTTTCATGAGAAAAAAGTTTTTGCTCTGTTTTTCTGAATTAACGACTTAATTTTTCATGAGAAAAAAGTTTTTGCTCTGTTTTTCTGAATGAACGACTTAATTTTTCATGAGAAAAAAGTTTTTGCTCTGTTTTTCTGAATTAACGACTTAATTTTTCATGAGAAAAAAGTTTTTGCTCTGTTTTTCTGAATTAACGACTTAATTTTTCATGAGAAAAATTTTTTTGCTCTGTTTTTCTGAATTAACGAGTTAATTTTTCATGAGAAAAAAGTTTTTGCTCTGTTTTTCTGAATTAACGACTTAATTTTTCATAAGAAAAATTTTTCATTCAGAAAAACAGAGCAAAAAAAATTCCATGAAAAATTAACTCGTTAATTCAGAAAAACAGAGCAAAAAAAAATTTCTCATGAAAAAGTTAACTTGTAATTCAGAAAAACAGAGTAGATTTTTTTTCTTCAAGTGAATGCAATATGCCACCGTAGTTTTCTTATTGAATATGTTTTAAAATGTAATTTCTATTCCTGTGATGGCAAAGCTGAATTTTCAGCATTGTTACTCCAGTCTTCAGTGTCACATGATCCTTCAGTCAATTTATTATGCTGATTTGGTGCTCTATAAACATTTCTTACTATTACCAATGTTGAAAAACGTTGTGCTGCTTAATATTTTTGTGGAAACTATGATAATGTTTTCAGGATGAATAGAAAGTTCAACTGAACAGCAATAATCTGAAATATAAATGTTTTGATGCAATATCAAAGCCTTTACGATCACTTTTGATAGGGTTAATGTATCCTTGCCAAATAGAAGTATTCATTTATTAAAAGAAACAACAACAACTTACTAATCCCAAACTTTTGACCTGTAGTGTATAAAAGAATAACTTAAAAGACTACTCAAATATTGCACAATAGTTTTGGTATCATTCTCTACTTCACCAATGATGCTGTCCAATTCTTGAGGGGAATATTATACATTTCCAAATTCCATTCTATAATTATTGGATTAAAAAAAAAACCTGAAAACTGTGGAAATTATGTGTAGAAAGTTTCTATTAAATAAAAGAGCCTGTTTCTTGCTGCTTAACAAGTTATGTGAAGCACAACAGCACTTAGCACTAACATTAGTAAATCACACAGAGTTATGAAACAAAATAGACTGAAACTGGGGAAGAGGATCTGGAAAAAATGAGTCTGAGCATGGTCGAGGCTTGCAGACTGAAATGGACACGGGAGTGTGTTAGGGCTTCCATCGCCATGACATACAAGAAAGAAGAGAGAGACTGAAACTAGCAATTATATAAAAATAATGTAGAGACTGAAAAAGCAGATGATCTTTTCTCTCTCAAGTGTAATGTTTTTTGCATGGTTTAAGTGCCTGAACATAATTTCACCCTGGTGAAATACAGATCGATCTTTTGCTTCTAGTTTTTTCTTTAGGTTCCACGTTGTTTTCATTTTTGGGTGAACTATCCCTTTAAGATGAAGGTGTTCAACACGGACTATGAATCAGCTGTAAATGGCGGATCATACACTAATTACTGTCATTTATAACACAGCGGTTTCATTTTTTTTCTTGTCTCATTTGAGAGTGCCAGCAGCATCAGATGAGGCCACATCAATCTCATTAGGAGAGCAGGAATGGATATCTCAGCATGTGTGGTGGGAATTGGATTTGCATAATATCCACATTGATGAGTCGGACTGGCCCTATGAAAAGGATTATGTTGATTGTAATAACCATGGCACACATTTGAACTGTGCGCCACAAGTACGTGCGAGTCAGTTGTCGGTCACAGGTACACATAAACCCACTGTTGCATACTAGATTTATCACTCTCTCTCTCTCTCTCTCTCTCTCTCTCTCTCTCTCTCTCTCTCTCTGCCTGTAGTGCTGTTTTCACATTCAGCCGGTGAGGGAATTGTGGGAAAAGGGGGAGGGCTGATGTTTATGTTCACTTTATTATGCTTCTCATGTATAAAGGGCTGCTGAGTCGGATTATAAAATGTCGGAGTATAATTAAAGGTGTAGTGTGAGCGATGTGTGTGTGTCCACAAGGATAGTAATACCACATTTGTTGGTCCCAAACAGATTATAAATCACACTAAATAGTTTTTTAATGTAAAAATGCAGAATGTTTTCAGTGAGGGTTGTGTTTATGGGAGAGAATATTCTGTATAGTTATCAGTTGTGTCTATAGAAAGTCCCCATAAAACATTGAATTCCAACATGTATGTGTGTGTTGTCGTTTTTTTTTTTTAATTATTATTATTGTTTTTAATTGTTTTATAATTGCTTGAGTATATGAATAAAATAAATGAAATGCATGAATGGTTGGTTATGGCTATAATTTTTGATTATTCTCTATAAAACACTGCATGACTGCATTATTTTGTGCTTATATTGTGCACACTCATCCCTGTCCTATTCTCAACTAGGCAGTCACCATCCACTCATTAAAGTGTCTTGGCCAGCTAACAGAGCATAGCGAAGGGGGGCAGCGTCTGCTTTCACTAATGAGACAGAACAAACGTCCACTGCCAGCCTTCCAGAGGGGATAGGAGAACACAAAATCAGTGCTCAGAGGACACAGGAACACACAGGAGACAGCAAAGCACAGGGAGTCCAAACAACTAACAGCCAAAGTCTGGGTTAACCTTGAACAAGCTGAAACTGAACAGAAGTCAAGTGTTGGCTGGTCAAAATATAAAATATTATCATTCAGATAAAACAGGATATTCTTTCACGACAGATTAGTGAGTAGAATATACCCAATCTCTAATATTGAATAAAGACACCCAAACTATGAGTCATTTGGAAGTGGCCTCGTAAGACTTTTAAAAACATTTTACAGTATTTTTGATCAAATAAAAGCAGCCTTGTTTAGCATTTTGATACCATAGACTTGTTGAGTAGTGATTGGCTGCATCCAAGGTTGGGTACAAATTAAGGCACATCCAAATTTAAAGGAGTAGTTCACTTTTAAAAAACTTTTGCTGATAATTTACTCACCCCATGTCATCCAAGATGCCCATGTCTTTCTTTCTTCAGTCGAAAAGAAATTAAGGTTTTTGATGAAAACATTCCAGGATTTTTCTCCATATAATGGACTTCAATGGAACCAAATCGGTTCAAGGTCCAAAAGACAGTTTCAGTGCAAACTGTTCAAATGGCTTTAAACGATTCCAGACAATGAATAAGGGTCTAATCAAGCAAAACGAATCTTTTCCAGAGTCAATTTGGTCATTTCGCTCGTTGAATGAACCAAATGACACGAAAAGATTCGTTCATTTTGATAAAAAGTTCGAACAGGAGAATCACGAACGTGCATCACAGAACAAAGCAAGCTGACCATTTGAGCTTATAAAACGAACACTTTTTTTTAAATGAGCGATCGTTTCTCTTGATAAGACCCTTATTCATCATCTGGAATCGTTTCAAAGCCCTTTGAACAGTTTGCACTGAAACTGTCTTTTGGACCTTGAACCGTTTGGTTCCCATTAAAGTCCATTATATGGAGAAAAATCCTGGAATGTTTTCATCAAAAATGAAATGATTCTTAATTTCTTTTCGCCTGAAGAAAGAAATGACATGGACATCTTGGATGATATGGGGGTGAGTAAATTATCAGCAAATGTTTTTTTTTTTTTTTTTTAAAGTGAACTACTCCTTTAATGTTAGCTTTACTTTCTGTCTTCTGAGAAAAACTACTATATTACTGTATACTAATATAGTAGTATATAATACTAAATATATAGTATTAAAGTAGTATATATACTAAATATATAGTATTATAGTAGTATATATACTAAATACTAAATAACATCTGATCAATTTTTGAAGGCAGAATAGATGTATCCTTCACTGCCTTTGATATCCCACAATCCCATATGTTCCATTCCATGACAGTCGAAGCTAAAAAATAAAGATGGGATCTGAAAGTTGCGGTTTGTGGTCAATTTGTGTTCAAATATACATTTTTGACCAACTATTTCTGTTTTAGATGCAATTTCTAGCAAGAAATTATTATTGTAGTAATTAAATGTTTGCCTATAGTTTTCAGAAAAGCTGTCTCTATTTTATTTTAGATTATTTAACCATTATGCTGCCTCAGAAGTCTGTCCAAAAATCAGTTTGGTATGCTACCTTCGCATGTAAAAACGCTGCCAGTAATTGCTGGATAGGGCAAAAAGGCAACAAGTCAGCGGCCTAAGTTTTCAGACGCAGCCATTGTGTTTACATGTTAACATTAGCACTATTTAATGCACGTTAGCATTAGCAGCATTACATTTTATTTTGCATCCTATTTAAGGACGGACAGTATGCAAATTGGGACAGGGAACGAGTGTGTGTTTAAACTGATGCTTTAAAACCTGATAGATGAGCAAACACCTCTTGTAAACAAGAAAAAGGCAGCGAGAGAAACCGTAAAAATGAAAGAGTCAGAGCTACTGCTTAGTGTCACATAATAGAGGACAGAACAAGGATGTGAAATTAACAGTGAAACACCAGCAACAAAGTGGAACACGAACATAAACATACAAGGTGAGCGTAAGCAAGTACACGGTCAAACATAAATACACACACAGATGGTAAATGCTAGCTGACAGAATTCAACCACAGATCATATCAACCCCAGATACTGATTGAGTTCTTCTAATGGAAATGTTCTGCCCCAACTTGAATCAATACCTGACCTTCTCATGAATTTGTTATGAGTTCACTGGTATATTAAACAATATAAATCAAATGGTTATTTGATATTAGTATCTTTTGAATGGGTACCGCCCCAGTGACAGCTTTGGTTATCTTAGTGTGTGACATGATAAAACATCAAGAAATAAATCATTTTTGTTCCATGCAAATCTGTGTTTGTCCTAACAAGCAACAACCTTGACAAAAGCAATGTGTGACTGAGATAATTTGATGGTTTCTATTTTTGCCACATTACTGCGGCTGGCTCTGAAGTCTCAAATCCTGTGACACCATTTTCATATTAAGCATAAAATATGTTCAGCTGGCATGTTGTTGCTTCACACATTATTCATTTTCAGTGAGGACAGAATTATTGCATGGCACTGCAGGAAACAATTTGCATGTGACTTTTGTCACTTCCTGATCTCATTCCCATTGAATTGTTTCCTGTCACCATAGCTGACGACTAACTAAACACCAGCTTGGACTAGTTTAGACCAGAAAACCCCCGTAGGCTGGTTTTAGAAACTCTAGCAGGATGGGTTATGTTTATCAAAAGTGACAGTAAAATTTTTTACATTGT
>JAQIUQ010001284.1:407500-602500 GCA_030378365.1 Hybognathus amarus | reverse complement strand
AGGTATTTTATCAATCAACACTTCAGTATTATTTTACCTTACCTGGAAAATGCAAAGATCTAAGATAAAAATTATGTTTTCAGAGAACATCTCTTAAAGAGATACTCCACTTTTTTGGAAATAGTTAAACTTTTTTTAGGCTAGTTAAACTGTTGGGTTTTACCGTTTTTGAATCTATTCAGCCGATTTTCTGATATTTAAAAGAATATCAGTAACCAGACAGTTTCTGGTCTCATTGACTTCCATAGTATATTTTTTTCCTACTATGGAAGTCAATGGGACCAGAAACTGTCTGATTAATGACATTCTTCTAAATATCAGAAAATCAGCTGAATGGATTCAAAAACGTAAAACCCAACTGTTTAACTTGGGGAGTTGTAAATGAGCCTATTTCCAAAAAAGTGGAGTATCACTTTAAAGTAAAAATTTCTTTGTTTGTTTTACCATAAACCTCACTGAAATGTTCTTAGAAAACAGTAAATAAACGACCAACAAGGTACTATACATTAAATGTAGTATATATTCTCTGAAAACATATGTTTAAGTTACTGTGGATTGTTCTTACTTCCAAAATGTGACATATTTAAATAAAACTTAAATTGGAAACATTGGAAATTGATTGAATGGCGAAAAGAGGGAGTTACATATTAGAATAGAGGCAGAACAAATTTAGTTTGTTAAAACAATGCCTAAAGCAGCCAGCATCTAGTAGTCTGTATGCCCTGAAACGACTTCAGTGGAAAATAAAGTTGATTTGATTAAAGATTATAAAAACAATTGTTTTCCTTTGGAACAACCATGCAGAGATGAATAGCTTGCAATAGGGTCAATTTTCATGCTGACTTTAGAATTGATCTTGTTTTAAGAAGGATGAAAAGAAAACGTATACATATTATTGCAGTAAACTTTTTCAGGACCTTCTGAAATGATCATTAAAAACATTGCAAAAACATCCTTGATTAAAAGTACCACAGAACAGCCATGTTTCAACCCCATCAGTAATTGCTGTTCACTCTCCTCTACAAACGCCACATTTGTTTTCTTGTTTGTTAGCTGCCGAAATGAATCAATATTACCTTGGCAAGCCTTTCCAGAGACACAAGCATTTTCCTCTGCAGAGGTTCTGGCTCAGAGCTGGAGTGTGTTGTTTAATCCTAACACACCCCACAGGTTGCATGTAAAGTGAAATAAGCAGCTCGTCTGCATTGTGTGACTCTGCTTTAACTGTTGTACCTGCTGGTTGGAGACTGCACCTAGGGAAGGCTTTTAACAGTCCCAGTTTCCTTGCAAAACCAGTCGGTGTGCTGCGAATTTGTAGAAGGAAGGTACTGTTTGTGCTTTTGCTGTGTGTGACTCATACTGAAGACTTATCCACCCAATCCACAGAGAGTGAGAGACTGTGTGCTCTCATCTGACTGCTGAAGTTCCCTGTTTGTGATAATTTAGGCACATCGTAATGAGGCTCTGTGCCAAACCAAATCAAATCAAAAATAAAACCTCGTTTTGTTGACCTCCTTGCATAAATATCCTGGCACAGCAGGGATTGACCTCACACAAAATAAACCGCATTTAAATCAAATCATGTATTCCCTCCTGAAAGCCCTTGACTGTTCTGCCAACAACCCAAACTATATATATATATATATATATATATATATATATATATATTCAATAATCAGTGGTTTAGAAAACTGAGATTTTGAACATTGAGAGATTTAAGATTTTTTTAAATATATACATTATTGTTAAATATATATGATAATAAATTGTATATTTATTTATTAGGATAGCAAGGTGAGTGAGTGAATCTCTTTTAGTGTTTGGCAAAACCTTTAGTTTATGATCAGGTTTTTTATCATAGCTAAGTATTCTTAATTTATTATAGATAATTATAGAATATATATATCTACTATAATATTGATATTTTTACAATTATATAATTTGATGAATAACTTAATGTAATTCAAATATGAATGTTATATAATAATAACAACTGCATATTTGTAATAACTAAGAATCCAAAAATCTCTTTTGTGCATTTTAATTTTATTTTTTAGCATAGAAATTTGATTTGAATCTTAGTATTTGGCAAAACTTTGTCCATAATTTTAAACTTAATTAGTTTTTCATTCTTTTATTTTTTTATTTCACAAATTTATGCTTTACAGAAACTCCATGGCCCAAGTACTACAATCATACTTCATGCTGAACATGATGCTTTACTTGGGATACAAGCGTTGCCAGGTTGAAAAATGTCCAGCCTAAAGCTGCTCACAAGAATGAACACTCCTTATTTCCCCACTATAATTATACAGTAGTCAACATTTTAAGTGGATCGAAAAAGTTCACCAAAGTTGTCCAAAGACAAGAACAGGTATTGTTAAAAATCGTATGTATAACTTTGATGAAAGGTTTTGATCCACTTCAAATTGACTACTGTATACATTTTTTATATTACAGAGATCTTAAGAGAAGTAGTATTGCCAATGTTTTCTCTATTTAACAACATTACCTTACAATAGTGAAAGACAACTTCCCTATTTGATGATGTCTTCCCTCAGGCATGTTTTCTTGTGTGGTTGAGCATTAAAACTAAAAAAATTAGGTAGTCATACAACATTAGCCTGCGTATACCTAGACTACACTACAGCCAATACGGGCAAACTGCGTTCACTCAAGACGGTGGCATGAGTGATAATGAATGACACCTGTGAGCACCAGTCTCGCATCTCTAACGGAGGAGCGGAAGCGTAAAGGAGGAGCTACGACAGTGAAGATGGAGAAAGGAATAGGCCAGATTTTATGTTGTTTTTTTTGTTTCTGTTGTGGCCAGCAGTCGTCCGTGAGGGGCTGCTGGCTTATACTTTTGTTTTGTATTTGTTTAATTACTTCTATTAAAATGTTTAAATGTTCAACAACGAACCCTGTTATAGTTACTTTGGCGTCTTAAACTTCAAATGTTTTTATCCATGCTTGGGGTGGATAATCACTGCTTTATGGAACAATTCAGTGGAACGGTTGGCAACCCTAGTTAAGACTTATTATTAATAACCTCCATACTCTTTCCTCTTCACTCACTCTTCTTCTCCCTACATTGCCTTTCGTTATGTTTAGGCTCAAGCATCAATGTGTAAATAATCTGCAATTCCATACTCAATTAAACTAACTTAAAATTGTTCATTTTGGAAAACTTACATAATCTCTATTTGTGAAGTGACATAAAACGACGTCACCAATACCATCTCTGTTTCACTCAGTCATTCTTTCAGAGTTCTTAGGGTGCCAGGTATTCATTCAAAGAATCAATACACATTAGTAAAAGGGCCCAGTCTACAGACAAACTTTTTTTTACATTATAAAACTACGGCGTTGTAAATTTTCCCATCGACTGCACTTCCTGAATAGCCCAATTGTGCAGGAAAACCTTGACCCTTGTATATCCAGTGTTGGGGAAAGTTAACTTTTTTAAAAGTAATGTGTTACAATATTGCGTTATTCTTGAAAAAAGTATCAATTGTGTTACTTAGTTAACGTAACGTTACTTCCCATAAAAATTAACTATTATTTTTTCTTACCTGGGCTGTGCTCGCTTGTCTGTTGTTTAAATACATATACTTTTACTACCTTAGAGTATATTTATCTTATTTAACATTTCTATTATTGCAGGTGTGAGAACTGAGATGAGCAAATGCAAATTCACATCTAACCTGGAACTACAGTATCCATCAGTTCACACAGCGCACACAATGTCTCTGCACTTACAGTACTCACGATTTCTCTCAACATGTGGACAGGAGGGCTATCAGTCAATACATGGGAAATGTGGTAATTATTTGAAAAAGTAACTTTTGTTATAAAAGGTAATGCGTCACTTTATTTGTTATTTGAAAGAAGTAATCTGATTACCCCCAAAACTGTGTATAACAAATCATTCAACTCTTAAGTTCTAAAGTAAGTTGCATTACTTTCATTACTTGTGTAATTGGCAGTGTTGGGGAGTAGTTAACTACAAGTAGCGTAGCTACTAACTTAACTACATTTTTCAGTAGCTTGGCAGTAGCTCAGTTGCTTTTTAAGCAATATACGTTGTTCAAAAAGCAAAAGTAGTTTCAATGTAGCTAGCTACTTTTTGATTGTAACTTGTAGTGTAGCTAACTACTTTTCTAAAAGGGTAGCTTGACTGTAGTTAAACTACTTTAACTTACGAGTAGCTTGTCAAACTACAGTTTCAGAGTAGCTTCCCCAACACTGGTAATTGGTTTGTGTTCCCTTTGGTTGGGAATGAGGGTTACAAAGAGGGTTTTTATGCCTTAATTGTTGTTTTATACTCTAAAAAGCTGGATTCGTAAAGAAATGATATCAGGGAAAAGACAAAGCCAAGCGAGCAACGGAAAACTTCAGCAAACCAAGATGTTTTGGACAAAAATGTGCCATCCATCATTCTTATTGGACCATAAATGATATGAGCATACTCACTCCACGTAATAAATTCCATACTGCGGGTCCTCAATCTTCTCCCAGCCATATGGAAGCTCTGCGGAGAATCAGACAGGCATATCAGCGACAGCTTGAACAGATGCAAATCACCCATGTGCTTGACACCAGGGGGGCTGATTTTCTGACTGTGATTTTCTGAGAAGCCTAATACCAGGTAGGTCAAGAAGTCTGGGTGCATTTGTATGCGTGTTTGGGCAGAGAAGAGATCAGAAGGCTAAGCGCAGAGGAAACGAAGGGGTGCAGGTATTAGTAAGCTGTATGGAAAATGACTTGTTATCTTTTCCTGTGATGTGAGAGTGGTGGGGAGCCACCATCCTGACATGGACGTGCGTGTCCATTGCAAAATGCCGTGCAGGGATTGCTTGTTTGAGATGACACACTGATGGGCTCTCAGCATGTCTCCAGCGAGCTATTAGTCAGGCGGGCCAGAGAGAGAGGCTAATGTCTCACGGCTCAGCTATGGTTTGTTTACTGGTGTGATCCATGAACAAACTCCATCTTACCTCCATCTTCACATTTTTCGGGAGGCTTAGCTTTCTTTGCCAGTCGTGGGTCGAGCCAGGTCGTGGTCTTGGTATTATGACTACACAGAGAGGGAAAGAAGCATTAGCAGACAAACACTTGATAGTCCTCCCAAGCTTTCTCCTTAATTACACAATTGGAGTGCATCCGCAGCTAAGCCAAGCCGTCTAACACTCATAAAACAGCAGCAATATGACTATACCTCACTGTAACAATGGAAATATGACACAAACAACAAAAAACACTGCTCAATGATTGCTAACAACAGATGGCAAGATGTTTTTTTTCTTCATATTATCAAAGCAGTGATTTCCACCCATGTGTACACTTGGCGATACGCAGAAACTAATCTTTTTTGGAGTTATTTCGTCCATTTCGTCCGTTGAATGAACCAAATGACTCCAAAAAAGATTCGTTCATTTGATGAACGAGTTCGAACAGGAGAGTCACGAACGCGCATTACAGAACAGAGCAAGACGAGCATTTGTGCTTATAAAACCTAAACTTTTTTATTTATTTTTGAAATGGCCGATCGTTTCGTTAAATAAGACCCTTATTCATCGTCTGGTGTCGTTTAAAGCCCTTTGAAGCTGCACTGAAACTCTCATTTGAACGTTGAACCATTTGGTGCCCAGTGAAGTCCATTATAAGGAGAAAAATCCTGGAATGTTTTCATCAAAAAACTTAATTTTTCGACTGAAGAAAGAAAGACAGGGACATCTCGGATGACATGGGGCGAGTAAATTATTAGCAATTTTTTTTTTTTTTTTTAATTAGTTATAATTAGAAATGTATTTTATAAATGTATAGAATCACATTCATAAAATATGTGCACCATAAATTTTTTCAACCTTAAATGACTAATAAATGTATAATAATAATACATTATTATAAAAAAATATATATATTTTATTATTCCATTGTATAATTTCATGCAGAGCTTAATATACTATAATATATAGTTTTATATAAATATGAGTTAAACATTTCTGGTTTGGAGTTGAAGGGGCACTTGAAACCTTACTAATGGGGCAAGAAAACACTATTTTTATATATATATATATATATATATATATATATATATATATATATATGAAGAGTTCAGATGCAGAATGCCTCTAAATGCCATTTGAAATTTTCTTCTAAAATTACCATTTTTTATCAAGCTTGTATATTTGTGAAATTACTGAACTTTAATATACAAGCTTGATAAAAATGATCATTTTAGAAGAAAATTTCAAATGGCACTTAGAGGCTTTTGCATCTGAACTCTTTATATATATATATATATATATATATATATATATATATATATATATATATATATATATATATATATATATCCATATTAAAACAAGACCTTTTTCAAAAAGCATTTTAGTTGTCTCTGCTGCGGAGGAGTGAGGAGTCCACTCAAAAAGCAAATGTGTTTAAAAATCTGAAATATTCATGGCAAGGTGCAGCTCATCCTCCGAGACCCGTGCAGACAGACACGTGTGTGGAAGCAGGGCCCGCTGGGAAGGCTCCATTTAGCCGATTGTTTGCATTGTTCAGCGAATGAAGTATTGATTCGCTGGCTCTCTATTCCTCTGTGTGGATAGCAGAGATGCTTGGTCAAGGGCTGCGACCACAGACACAGGTAATGGACACTGAAAGGAAGAGGCTGTGAAAAATATCAGCTAGCTTCAGCTTCAGCATGCGAGAGAAGAGCCGTTTCAATTCCCAGCGCTCTCTCATGCTTGATGTGTCTGCAGGAGTTTACTGAGCGAGCCCTTAGCTGGAGAGCTGTCTACATCTGGGCTTGGTTACAGTAAATCAGAGGCGAAATTTGAAAAGATGGAGCCACAAATCATTATTTGCTTCCCTGTTTAAAAAGACACCAGAGTGGGTTCCTCTTTGTACAGCACAACTTGTGCATTGCCTACAAACTTAAAACAAATCACTCCCGTTCTATACAACTAAAAACATCATGTCAAATGATAGTAATCTTCGAAGCCAATAACAGTGTACGGCTGATAATGCTAACATGTTCAGTAGCATGTTCAGACTGTATTCACACTACACAAATTTTCTAGGTTGGTAAGATTTCTAAATGTTTTTGAAAGAAGTATCTTATGTTCACCTGCAAAAACAGTAATAGTTTAAAATATAAATTATAATGTGTTTTCTATTTTAACAAGTAATTAATTCATGTGATGGCAAAGCTGAATCGCATAATTACTAAGCAAGTAACATTTCTTATTATTATCAGTGTTGAAAACATTATTCTGCTTAATATTATTGTGGAAGCTAATATTTTTAGTTGAATGGAATGTTTAAAAGTACATTTATGTAAAAAATAAATATTTGTCTTGCTGTCTTTACAGTCCCTTTTGATCAATTTTAAGCATCCTTGCCAAATAAAGGTATTCATTTCTTAAAAAAAAATGACCCCAAACTTTTGAACAGTAGTGCAAGTTCTTCATTAAACTGGATCTCCTATCATTTAAAAACATAAAAAAGTATTACTTTTGAGTACCACAGAAAATAATTTTGAATTGTTCCTAATCTTGACAACAAACAAAAAATGCACTGAAAGGTCATAAGTGAATTTCTGTAAATACATTTTGTATTGGACTTATTTAAAGTTATATTTATCTCAGAATGTAAAATATATTTAAAAATATATATTTGGTCAATAAATCTTATACACAAAATTTACAATTGCAAATCACACAATTGCACTGAAATCAAAAATCTTCTTCCATTCAGTGCCTAATGGGCACAAAAGAGCAGAATGTTGCTTAATTATACTTATTTATTGTTTGCAGAAGTGAAATTATATAATAAAAACACAATTAACTAATTCCTGGAGCTAGATTGTTGTCAAACAAACATAGCCCAAATCCCAAACCCTAAGGAATGTTGGTCTAGGAACATGTCCAACTTGGCAAACAAGACTTACTCTATAAAGTAGACCATGCCTGTCTCCGATCTAGGCCATCTCCCAGCTCTTGGGCAGAGGGTCCTGGCCCTCGTCACGTGGCAGCGTGTTCCAGTTGCGGAAGTCCATGCTACTGCTGGACTGTGTGTAGCTGGGCACAGCCTTCCTCCACTCCGGTCCCTCCTTGTGTTCTGCGAGTGGAAAGAGCAAAAAGAAAGACAGTGAGAAAGAGGTGGGAGAGAAACACAGAAATGGGGAGTAATACATACTTTAACTCTCTCTAGCACTGCACAACAAACTTTCCAACCTTCTCAAGTGACGGAAAGAAACAGACAGAGAGAGAGAGAGAGCGGACAACAAGAGCCACTGAGATTTGCATGCCAGGACTGATGTTCAGGGGCAGGGCCAGAGCCGGTTAACACTTCCATGGAGCCGATATCTGTCGCATACACAAATGTGTGTCTGTTTGTCTTTGTGGGAGTGAGACAGACAGTGCTTGCACATGAACAGAGACAGTATAAGAGGGAGAAAACATAACATTTAAAAGTCCCATCCTTCAGTTTAAAGAGCCAGTAGTCTTTTTGTTTATTCTAAAGCTCCACTCTTATGGTGAAACATGATGCTAGGCCAGGGTCACGGGTTTGATTCTCAGGAAACAATACATAGTGATAATGTATAAATAAAAACATATAATTTTATTTATACACAATCATTCAAAAGTTTAGGGTTAGTAAGCACCTTTTATTCAGCAAGGATGCATTAAAGTGTTCTATTTAAGCATATTAGAATGATTTCTGAAGGATCATGTGACACTGAAGAGCGTTGCCATCGCTGAAATTAATTTTAAAATATGAATTGCGAATTGCTAAAATAGTGAATTGCAATACACTCTTGAGCTAAAGCAACTACATTTAGGATCCCACTGCTGTGAGACTTAAAATCAATTATTAGACCTTAATTTTGACACAGTTTTGGATATTTTGCTCTCGCTCTTACTTGTATACTTGTTCAACACAGAAACCAGTTGCACAGGGTGTTACCAATATGGCCTGATTGTCTTAATGGGACATTGACAGAGGAAAACCTGCTTGTGTGTGTATTGTTCTGGATATGGATATACTAGTTGTACACGTTTTGAAGAGGTGAGGTGATGGAAAAGTCTATATTGTTTTAAAAAAGACTTGATATGATTTTGCTGACATATTCATGATTAAAGCCTGTTCATCAAAATGATTGTAGCCTGGCACTGGGACGCCAGCATGTGCGGCAGACGAATCAGCACTTGTTGTTCCTGTGCTGTAACCATGGCGCCACCATTCATGACAGGCAGAAACATAAGCACTGGCATTCAATAGCAAATATCATAAGAAACTTTTATGCTTGTGGTTGAGTGGAGAAAGAAGCTGAACTCCATGAAAAATAGAGGGTAGACTGTGTGGTAAATATATAAATGTTTTTAAAAAGAAAACAGCTTAAAAGTATAAGATGAACACAATGTGTTGCAGACTGATTGAATTTGGAAAGAAGAGATGTGGCCTTGCTTTGCTATGGTAAAACCTAACGGTGAATGTTTGCTTCTACATGGAGGCTATGGAAAAACATTCATTCAGGCATTACAATTGGTTGTTTCCCACAATCATTGCATTGCATATAAGTAAAGGCTGTATCTATCAGAACTGGCCATGAGCATGTATACACAAACATAATAACTAGGGGTGTAGTTGTAACAATATATCGTGTCACAATATATTGCAATACAAAAAAAGCAACAATCTGTATCGTGTATAGTTCACCTAAATTGAAAACTACTATGTGGAAAAATTAACCTCCATTTTAAGGCTTAGAGAGTCAGCATTTAACGAAAATGGAGAAAATGGACCATGTTTCTGGCCCTAGAATCTGTAAAACTGTTTCATTCCAATACAACTGTATACTTTGTTAAATTTGTGATTCTACTGATTGGTTTTCTGGTAAACTTATGCAAAAGATGGTAAATGTACTGTAAATGGATGGTTTATTGAACAGTGATTCTGATGAGTACAACCAATCTTATTCTTGTTTCAAGTGTACTAGGTACCTCCTCCTTGGCCTCCTCAAATTTTGTTCATTGTATGTTATCTATTTATTTTTATTTATTTTTTGGTTTAGTTGGTGTTGACATAAAATTCCAATAAAAATTGAAAGTATAAAAATGGTGCTAATGGTGCTTTTTCACTGCATGGTACGTACAGCTCGCTTCGGCTCGCTTTAAATGGTACAACCTCTGTTGAGGTTCCAAGCATACCATACCGATACTAAAATGTGACGTGAAACACTGATTGGTCAGACAGAATCGTCACTACCCCCGTCATTGTATTTGCGAGACAAACCCGCTAGATTTAAAAAGCCAGTTACAGCCACCGCTGTCGCACCTGTTTTAAAACTACTTGCATTACTTGCTTGAAGAAAAAAGAAAGAAAGAAAAACAAATGGCCGAATCGTAGTCAGTGGACGAAGTGCAGACGTTCCTCTCGTTGGTTGCAGAACTATAGCGGTAACGTTACTAACTGCAGTGGAAAAGCGAACTGAGCCATGCCGTGCTGAGGCGAGTCGTACCACGCAGTGGAAAAGCGAAACGAGCCGAAACCGTATTGAGCGGTCTGGATTTGCAGACCGACTAAGAGTAAAGGATGGTGCTGTGCCATCTATATTGGATCTGACAGGAATGGTGCAACACACAGACTCTGGGTCGAGCATGTATAGGCGAATTATTCCAGTTGCCATTTTACAACATTGGACGTTTTCAAAACAATTTCCCCCAAGTGCATCAATGGGTGAGTTGAAACTCATTATAATATGCAAAACTGTTATCCACTCACAGTAGTGGGTGTTAACCAAGCGTTTCTGAGCTGGGCTCAAAACTAGGGTACTAAATAGCCTATTACTTATTCATTTTGATGTTTTTGAATACAAAAACCAAGCGAATGTCATAAGCTGACCTCAGACAACAATATAATACAATTTAAAAAGCCAGTTCATGACCCCTTTAACCTTTTACCATATGTCTGGGAGTATCGCAAAAATATTGTATGTGTGTTTAGTATGTATTGAATAGTGACATGTAGGGTCACAATAGAGTATTGTTACACCCCTAATAATAACCCATAAGGCTTGCTGCAAAGACACAGCTCACCATTTTTAGTAAAGGAAATGTAAACGATAAAAACCACAAACACGCTTCTGGGTTGCAAAATCATCTCAGATTGCACTTGGCAAAGTCCAGTTAGATACTATTGCGATTTGCATCTTGTCCTTGCAGTGGTGCCAGAGGGTTTACAAAGCTCTATCCAATCATAATGGAGGACAGCTGTGAGGCATCTTGTCCAACTGGATTTGCTAAGAAAAACACAGCCAACAAAGTCTCCCTCAGTGCATCCAGAAACCTCTCCAGGTCCTAGTGGTGAAACAATTCAGATTTCCTCCAGTGACCCTCTGAAAAATAGCGCATGTTTATTGAGGTTTTCATGAGGTCTCAGTTACATAGACTTTCATTGAAATGAATTTAAAACTTAAAGTCTAAATAAACTCTTTTCATGTTATTAATCCAAAGTAAAACATTTGTCTGTAGAAAATCTGTTTAAAACTCATTCTATTCTGAAGGTTGAAAAGCCAATATTATGGGATTGGGATATGATATCAGTTCCCATGATGATGATCAATCATACAAACACAAACAGAACAGTAGTAGCAACTGCAGTGGGTTAATGTGCTGTGAATATAAAATGTTTTGGGTACTTTCTTCCCCATGCTCACCACCGCTGCATGCGAATCATGTGAAGGTGTTCACTGTTCTGTATCCCATTGATTTATGGGAAGAATACTTGCTGTGCAGGGAGCATCAGTAACTCATACTGTACCTACTTTCAGCATGAGGTAGCAGAACTCCAACCAAGCTCCCCAGAAGTCTTCCCACAAACCAAAACTTTGCAAAAGTAATTCCATTCTAGGAAGTAGCAGGTTATGCTTTAAAATCAAGAGCTGGAGATCTCTGAAAACGGCATGTATTTTAACATTGATCTTGTTTACTGAAATTATTTCTCAGGCAATATTGCGGATTGATGGTACACTGGAGCAATAGGAGGGCTGGGATATGCATTGCCCACTCTTCGCTCCAATGAAATCACAAAATGAAATTCAAACTAAGTCATCTTTTCATATATATATATATAGGCGGCCCTAGGTGGCTGGTGGCAGAAGTGCACATTAGCGTGGCAGTGAGTTGGCTCAAACTGAATCATTAATGCAAAAATTAATGTAAAAGACTAATAATAAGCCAGAGGCATCTTTTTAATGAGAAGGTAGAAGACAGAGTGCCAGGGCTGGTACACAAGTCAGAAATAGGTAGCGCGGCACAGCAGTTACTCTGTGGAAAGAGCGCAGAGACACTTTTATGCCTCATAGCAAACAGCAGTCCTTTTAACATGCTCATTACTTAAAGTGATACCAACCACACGCGCATCCATTGTGAACTCAATACGGTCTATTTATGCCACTGGATAATCACTGAAAAAAAAACTCAGTGTATTTAGCCAACTTTAAAAGCTCAACTACTGTTCAGGTATCTGAAACAACTTGATTCCTGCAGAGCATCAGCGGTTAGAAAGGTCGACTTTGAGGTCACAAAACTCTGGACTTTTAGCAGTACCTAGTCCTAGGAAATCTGAGTCCACTAAAGAAGGTTTTCACATTTGGCTCTTAAACTCTGGAATAGCTTTCCTTATAATGTTCAGGGCTCAGACACAACTCTGAATTGACATACACAACAGCCACATTTTCTATATATTGTAATGATTATGATCACAACTCATTTAACTGCTTTTTTTCTGCCTAAATATTTTTCTGTTATCAGTCACTCATATCTGATAACAAATTACTCTAAATTGTATGTAGATCATGTAAAGCTGCTTTGAAGTATTGTGAAAGACGCTGAGAAACAGACCTCGGCTCAAGCAACAAGATAATAGGTTTGATTTTAAGGTAACATATATGTATACTGGTTAAAAATAACAACATGCACTGTAAAAAATATTGTTGGTTTAACTTAAAAAAAAAGTAACCTGGTTGCCTTAAAATTGTAAGTTCATTGAAATGGAAAAATTGAGTTAATATAATCATCAGAAACTCAAAATATTATGTTATCTGAACTACATAAATTATCTAAATTGATTTGATAAAGAAAAAATGTTGTCATTACAAATCATAAAAAATATTTTTTTTACAGTGTATTGAATGCATATTACTGTGAGATTGGCTCTTTATTAGTACTTCTAAAGCACATATTAATGCCTTATTCTGCATGACCAAATTATATATCCCTTAATCCTACCCCATCCCTAAACTTAACTACCTTACTAACTATTAATTGAGTTTACTAAGGCAAAAGTCATAGTTAATAGTTAGTTAATAGTGAGAATTGGACCCTGATCTAAAGTGACTGAAGATTTTTAAAGGGTACCGTCCTAGTGACCGCTTTTGTGTAGTTCCACTCACACCATCCCTCAGTGCCAGAGCTCTACTCTCTTTATACAATTGACTGCACATCCAAGAATCCCTCTGTAAAGCTCTTCATATTGCTCTCAGGGAACACAATCAAATCTGCCCATAACAACTTAAGCTCTATTGACAGCAACTGTGTCCTCTTGTCGATTACCACAGAAAGTGAAGTCGCTCAGCTTGCATAAATGGAGTAAGAACACATTTACAGTAATACACTTACAATGAAAGCCAACAAAGTGAAGAAAGTGAAGTCGCTCAGCTTGTAAAAAAGGAGTAAGAACACATTTACAGTAATACACTTATAATAAAAGCCAAGCAGAGAAGTGTATCACATGGTTTTGAAAATATTAACCATACCCTAATGCTTAAACATTACACGGGCAGTGTTGGGGAAGGTACTTTCTGAAACTAAAAGCTAATCACACAGAAGCTACCCTTTTGGAAAAAAAGTAGCTAGCTACATTTATAAATATATATAAAATCTTATTATATAAATATATAAACTTGTATTAATATATACATATTATTTATCCAATTAATATATAAAATACACATTAAAAACTTGAATTAAATAACTTTAAATGAATTAATTAGACAACATTATATACAGAATACTCTAATTTATAATAAAAAATATCTAATATAAAACTTAATATTTTGTTACAAAAAATGAGATCTAAAATGCGGTGCAGGCTCTTGAGTCTGTGAATATTTTTTTTTTTTAACTTTCCAAGCGGGGTGATCACAAATACAGTGAATCTGTCTTTCCAACACCTCATTTTAGAGAGAAAACAGAATTGAAGTTTAGTTGCATCAGATTAGCGTCTTCGCTCACAGAGTATGCAATACAAAGAAACGTTTAAAGCACTGTTTTGTTATGCTATTTGGCTAACCATCAGCTTGGTAATGGAATTGTTTGGCAAGTATGACACAATTGAACAAATGTAGCATATTTAGCCTGGCTTTTTTAATTAGAAAAACACTCCCCAACATAATACATGGTGTGATAAAATCACTTACAGACTGGTGTCTTTGCAAATTTATCTCCAATCTTTCAACTCTGCTGAGTTGCATTTGTACCCATTTGTACAGTATTGATTTTCTAATTCTCTTCCATATAGAGAACATGCAGTACATTACAATTCTGCACCGCCAAACAAATTCAGAATCTATCTGAACTCACTAAGTCTTGTTAAACACACACATTCCCAGTCTCACCAGTGAGCCCATTGACAACGGGTGGCCTCTCGTCCTCCTCCTCTTCCTCAGGAGCTGCGCTGTCCTTTCTATCCATTTTGCTGACCGACGTGGTGCGTTTGCGTTGAACCTCCGAGTCAAACTCCTCGTCGAACAGAACCTGGTCTACCAGGTCAGGCTGCACTGGGCTGGGCTCTGCAGGGGTTTTGGGGTGCCATAATAATTACCTGCAAAGGAACAAAGATAAAAGATAAATTCTTCACATTCTGCACTGATTTTGCAAATACCGACACAGCAACAAAAGCAGTCGTTGTTGAGTTTAAAATTTAAATATTACTCTGCATATTAAAGGTTCTAAATGTAACTTTTTTAATAAAATGAATCCTTTTTTATTGCCTGTGTTTGAAGGGGTTGTAATCACACATTGCAATGATCCACTTTTCGGGTTTTGCTATTACCTCTGAAGGCCAATATTCATATTTATATGTGAGGTCTCCGGGTCGGATTCCCTGCGAAATCCATCAGTGACGTGCATGCGCGCTCCCGAGCCTCTCTATCATACAGTCTATGCGACCCATAGACAGTAAAAGAAATGGACACAATAACCCCGTTGATTTCAACATGCGACCAATGGCACTTCAGCTGACGACACGGAGTCTGATAACTCCCCAAAACGTCCTGCCTCCAGCACAACACAGACTCCAACACAAACTCCACATAAATATAATAAACAAAAAAGTTTTATCTGCTGAAGCTCGTCAGGCAAAACGTGAATCTGATCGACTCCGGACGCAAACGCGGATCAACATCGGCAACATATTAGTAGGCTACGACATATTAGTAAACTCTAGTGAAATAGCAAGGTAAACTACATGAAACATGACATGAATCCACTACTATCATATTGTTTATAATACACATTTCCAGACACGTTTAGTACAGTAATGTCACTTCCTACGATCTTACTGATACACCTGAAACTGTTCAGTTTAGTTCACTAACCGTTTTTGTTATAATATTATAGGTTACATTCACCTGTGTTGACATTGCTGATTGTGAAAGATACACGAATAGTTAGAGTAATGGCTTATGCTATAACATTGTATGCCGGCTAGACTAAATGCAGTTTACTGTAACATTATCATGGACAAGCACAGAGCATTAGTTCAACGTCAAGCTGATAAAAGTAGGCTATTATTGTACCTGCAGTGGGAGTTTACATTAGTTTCCAGCATGTTGTGTGATTAGTTCGCCGTTGCGTTGAAAGTCTCTGTGTGGCTGGTAGCGAATGCTCACTCTCTGAGATCTAGCACGCACACGGGCACGAGCGCTTTTGTTGCATTCTGAAACATCACCGCCAGAGGCCGCTAAAAACTCCATAGAGTACCTTTAAATTTCAATGCATTTTAGCAACAAATTTAACCTGTATTTTTAAGACGCTTTTATTGATAATAATGGATGAGAGATGACAAATTAAGGGAAGAAAACAGGTGAATGGAAATAACCAATGTCCGATTATAACTCAGATCACTTGCACTGTCAACCTGGCTCAACATGTCGGAGCATGTGCACTACCTGCAGTGGTTCTTAACCTTTCTGACTCCAAGGACACGCTTATTCCGAGACAAAATTAGAGCTGATAGAACCTATATTGTACTAAAAACAAATAAACTCTAATATATAATGTATTTTTAATGTTGTACGTCTTCATTTTTAGTGGTTATGTTAATATAACTAAATGTAAGTAATTTTAAGACCTTTTGGGAAGTTTGCTGAGGCCCCCTAGTGGGCTCCAGCTCCCTGCTTGAGAGCTACTGTGCTCGGCTACAGCTTGAAGCAATTCTGCCATCATTTTCCCAAACATATTTCAGTATTTAGTTTGTAGGAGCAAAAACCCAGCTGAGCAAACCCCATTTGGATTGAAGGGTGCTTCTGAAGCGTTGCGTCTTCAAAGCATGGCTGGTCTCTGAACTCTAACAACATCGAACCCACTATATATCCTGCTTCCCGTCACTCTTCGGTAAAGCTGCAAGTCTTGTTTGTTGTTTGACAACACTGCAGATCGCTCCCTGCAGCGCTCCTCTGGACCCCAAACCAGAACTCTGCCACTTTATTGTTATTTATTGGCAACAGTCCACCCCTAAAGATTAAGACAGTATGGCTGCTTCTACTTCCCAGAGAGCCAGGAGGTCTATCTTATAAGCTTTACTGTCCTGTGTCATCTGGATAAACTTCCTGGGGTGAGAATGGTATCAGAACAACGCATGAGAAACGTAGCACTTCATGCTGACCTACTTTCCCAACTATTCACAATAGCATTGACTACTTGACAAAACTAGAAGGGAGGACAGAACGATAAAAACAATATTGATTCATTTTTTGGATTGATTCAGATTTGAGAAGTAAGCCATCACAATCTATTCCATCTTACAGTTACAAGTGCTGTCACATTATAGACATTTAGGACATTGAATTGATGAGATTTATTGCTTAAACCAAGCACAGACCCCTTTTATTGCTTGAATGATGGCAAATGAGAACTGTGATAGGTGCGCTTTCCTTTTCCTAAAATGACTCCCCATTCATAAAATCACCGAACTGACTGCAAGAGCAGTTAATTTACACTCTCATTTGACATCATTAGCCTTTACTTGATGTTGAACACAAAAAATAAATATGGGTTTAAAAATCTCACAACACTGAATTAATTTTAATGTCTTCCTGAAAAGAAGTATTAATTTAAATTTATGACATCTTTATTGTGCTAATAATTCACTTACAGCGGTGTTTGTTGATGTTAGAGACGACTTTACCCCAATTCTTTTTTCATACTGTTTTCTTACAAGTGACTGAGCAGTACAGCAAAACTAATTTGCCTAATTTAAATAAATTTAGCCGTACAAGGTAACCAAATATAAAAGAAAAAATAATGACAGGCCATTTAGACAAAAAAGCGAGGATGAAAATCTTTTATACTAGTTTTAAAAAATATAAGAACAAAGAAGCAGATTACAAATAATAGGACAAATACAATATAATATACAAATGAAATAAACAGTTCTTTAAAATTTCCATTTTCCAAGTAGTATTTAACTAGTATTCAAGTAATAAACTTTACGAAACAAAATGTGACCCTGGATCACAAAACCAGTCACAAGTAGCATGGGTGTATATATATATATATATATATATATATATATATATATATATATATATATATATATATATATATATATATATATATTGTGGCAAACAATAATGTAAATGACATGTTTAACTGGCAAGGCTTTAAAATGCACTCAAATAATAAACTTTCATGATTGCAAAGAACTGCAATGTCACGTGAGCATAACCCTACCACTGTGTCGCCAAACATGTAATGTGAATATACAGTAGGCTACGCCGCGACGCGTACTGCATGTTGGGATGTGCCGTGCCAGAACTGCAACTGACAGAATGTGCACTGCAGCACAATACTATGATATTTCTTTAAAAGCAGATCATGGAGATGAGACATTTTAATCGTCCTTGAATCTAAAATCGTGATATCGCACAACCCTCAAATTGTTTGGAAATGGCCTTATCACCCTTCCAAGATTGATGGGCAGCAGCAATTGCTTCCTTAAGATCAACGCTGATATCTTTCCTCAGCACGGAAAACACCTGAATGCTCTAGACCAGCAAACTGCCAAAACTTCTGGTTTTATAGAGTTGGTCACGCTGATGATCAATTAATCAAAGACATTTGATTTAGCAGCGCCTAACTTCTACTTACCCTCTTAGTTCCTATGGGAGCAGTAAGAGTACTTTGTTTGTCACACATGGCTTCACCATTGTGGCCTAGTTTTATATGTGTAAAGTGTCATGTGTTGTTGTTCATCTGAGGTTGTATTTAACTAATTTTAAGACCTGCTAAGATATTTTTATGCCCTGATACATAAAAACCATAGAATTCAACAGGGTGTACTTTCCTTTTCACATGACTATATATATTATGTATAATTTTAACAATATTTTTTTATTTTATTTTGCAGCATTGTGTGTATATATATACATATATATATATATATATATATATATATATATATATATATATATACATATATATATATATATATATATATATATATATATATATATATATATATATATATATATATATATATATATATATATATATATATATATATACATATATACATATATATATATATATATATATATATATATATATTACAACCTAACCGAGAAAGGATTTTGAAGGCTGATACCGATAAAAATATTTGTTGGTTTTAAAATCTGATAGTCCAATATATCGGCTGATATATATATTTATTTATTATTTTATTTTTTTCACGCAACAAAACATTAACAGATTTCCCTAACATTAGTTATTTGTAGTTATTAATGAGTTTTAACTAAAATAATATGATAATGCATTTTAAAAAGAAACTTTCTTCTATTGTCACAACAGAACAGATTGATGATAGTGGCATTATCTAGCTTTGTGGTTAGCTAGTCTATGATGAGCCATAATTTAGCAATGGATAACATCATACTGCAAATTGTAATACATTTTCAATATAACAGGCGAAGGAGAGATGATACGTTCTCATTGCTATAACTGTCACGCGTTATTAAAGAAATACTTCTGTCACATTGTCAAAAGTTAAAAGGACAGTCAGTCAACTACACTGTAAAAAAGTAACAAAATTATTACTAGCTGATTCCACTTCACTCTTGGCTTATTTAACAGCAGCAAAACTGGACATGATCGTCACAAATTTTGTCTTGCTTATTTGAGTTAAGAGAACTGATGGGGATGTTCTTTTAATTGTTATTCAAGCAATGTATGTCTCGTGACCAACTCAACGAGTGTTGCCAACAGGGATGGTGTAGAGTCCCCTCTGGTGGACAAACTATACAACTCCAACACACATGACATGGTTCAAGCGTGTTTCGCCCGTTTTTATTTTAATTTTGAAATATGAATTTATCGGCCATTATAACTGCCATACCGATATTTTGGAAAATGCCTAATATCGGCCGATAATATCAGCCTGCCGATATATCGGTCTGGCTCTAATACACACACACACACACACACATACATAAGAATATTAAAATATATTAAAAATCCTAAAGCTCCCTGTTTATTACAGGTTTAAATTGGATTTTGAATCCCAGATTCTCGATATGGCCTCAGACTTTTGGAGTCCACTGTCTCTAATGGAAATACATTATCAGTGCAACATAATCATTTTCCTCCATCCAATCTGTACTTGGTGTGGAACTTCACGTGGCTGCACAGCAGATGGACAGTGCTTTAACAGAAGTGTTCACTGTCAACAGCCGTTATCATCTCCATCAACAGGCGGTAGGCCATCCATGAATAAACCTGCTTACTCAAAGCAGTTCTGCTGAGTGTCCTCTCCAGATTTCATAAACGCATAGAAGCCTGCGTGACTGGAATAACTGAAGTATCCAAAAAGGCAAAGTTCAAAGTAAGGGCTTTAAAGAACACAGCTATGCAGTGGAAAGTAAAAATAAAAGGATCTATTATGAAACATATCATGCACTGTAGAGACCCTCTTAAAAGTGGTATCCCATCACTCCAAAATGAGTATCAACACAGTCAGTACTGTAGCAGAAAGATGTGTTGCGATCCGATGTAAGATCCACCAATCAGAGAGGTTCGCAAATGATTTTTTTTTTGATTGGATAAGGTGATTGGACAATATCATGTTTTTTGTTGGCGCCTATTAAGATATCCAAAAATGGTAAATGGTAAATGGACTGCATTTATATAGCGCTTTCATAGACCCAATGGCCACCAAAGCGCTTTACAATTTGCCTCACATTCACCCATTCACTCACACATTCATACACCGACGGCGACGGCAAAATTGTGACAATAATTCTCATTTGTTAACATTAGTAAGTGCATTAGCTAACATGAAATACATTTTTAAAAGCATTTATTAGTCTTATGTGTTAATGTTAGCTAGTTACTGATTTGTTGTTCTTATAATAACATGTTGTTAAAGATGTAAATTACAAATCTGCAGTACTTTATAATATAAATGGATAAAATGTTAACACATATTTTGTTTGTTCTTTTTTAATATATTTAAAGCTAATTATTGGATTGCATTCAATTTAATTGATTTAAAAAATCAGGTATAACTTCCTTTTTTAAGAACTGTTTTACATGTATTTATTACTAAAATGGTATCTTCACTTGGCAATGAAATCCCTCACAAATCAACTGTTTCTTGTATTCACTGGCTTGTCTCTTAGACTAGTGCATATTTGAAACAATACAAATAAAATACTTAAGTACTGTTAAAATCAGATACCCTAAAACAACTAGCCTGGATGCCAGCCCGAACTCCGCCCACACCATTTTTTGGTCAGGAAGTTCGGTCTGGACTCTAATCCATTGAGGAGTAATTATGATCAGGCAAAAAACGTTTGGGCCAATCAAACTGCCAGGGCGGGCTTTATACGATGACGGACAGATGATCTGCAGGGACGCAATTTTCATGTTATCAACAAGCACTTAACAAGGTTTCCCTCAAAGATGACTGCAGCTGGAGAATTGAGATGTATAGATTCTGCTGTCGCGTCTGTTGTAAAATAAATTGACAGCGCATTCATTTTAATAGACAAACAGAAAACTGCAATCAAGGCATTTGTTGATCGGGAAGATATTTTTGCCGTCCTTCCGACATGATTCGGGAAAAGTGTAACTTATTAGCTGGCTCTGACGGTCGCTAAGTAGATGTAATGAAAAGCCTGTGGTCGTTGTGGTTTCTCCTTTGGTCGCACTCATGGAGGACCAAGTAAAAGAAGCAACACTCGTTATTTAACTTCTAAAATAAGTAAGTTCTGTAGTTGACAACTCTATGCAAAGTAGTAGACTTACTGCATCGCTCTGATTGGTTTTAGGTTTACTGACTATCCAATTGAGTGCAGAGTTTTTTTTTCCTGGTTCGGTTAAGACACGCCTCATAATCAAAGCCCTATGGAGCAGTTTCAGACTCATATTCCGACAAGAATATGAGTATGATGAAGTCAGGCTATAAAACAAACTCAAGTCATAAGAATTGGTGACTTGTAACTTGTAATTTCTTCTGTACTTTTACTCAAATATGGTTTTTAGGTACGTTTTATATACAGGGTTTCTGCAGGTTTCACAAAGTCAAATTTAAGACTTTTTAAGACCTTTTTAAGACCATTATGAATGAAATTTAAGACCCATCACAAAAAAAACATACAAAGGAAACACGTAACGAGTCTCAAAATTATTCGCATAGTAATTTAATATAATCAAACTGTTCGAACGGTCCTGTGATTTTGGAAATTAGTTCTGTTTTTGTTTTTATAAAATCCCCTATTCCAAAGCACGTAATGTAGGCCGTTTTATCTTTTCCGCGCCTGAAGGATTTAGCGATGAGCGGAAACATCGTTTGAAACAATGTAGGACTGGTGTCTTGTCACCGTGTGGAGAACCCAGAGCCCCTCCGTTGGCTCTGATCCAAAAGCAAAATTAAAAATCAGCTAAATCTGATCCAAAATTCAGATATTTCAAGCCAAGTATCACTAAACTTAAAATCCGTATTATGTCTGTCTGTGGTATCTGAGATACACGCCAATAACACGAAACCTCAAAACTGGTTGGCTGTTGCACATTGGTCTATTTTGTAGTCGTAATACAGCGAATTATATTTGAACTAGCAAAAAAAGAACTACAACCACAGAAAAACCAAAACGCTGTTGGAACATTTTAATGAAGATTTACATGGACGTAGGAAAATTAAGACCTGTTTAAAATGATTTAAGACCTAGAACACAATACTTCAGCAAATTTAAGACTTTTTAAGGCCTTAAATTGTGATTTAGAAATTTTAGACTTTTTTAGACTTTTTAAGACCCCGCAGAAACCCTGTTATACCTCTGCCCTGCGATTACTCTTAATTCATGACTGAAAGACATGTTTATCATAAAATGTCTTGATTATACATCAGCATGCGGCACAGTAGAAAAGTGTGATCAAATCATGGCCATAATCATGGCATGTCACAGCCTCTGGGGTCACCTGTCAAACAGCGGGCACAGCATGATGGATCGCTCATAAACTGCGCCATCCTTGATTAACGGGCAAACACAGCGAGGAGGAGGAGGGAAGGGTCGTCCACTGGGGTCTATGATGATTTTTGTTGCATTAATCTGTGGGAGATGGCTGGGCGCTGTCAGAGGAATGGCGATGATTTGAAACCATCTTCCTTTCACCACTGTGCACTAAATGGCATCGAGGAGGAAAGATAGACAGGCTGATAGCAGTAGTTATTTAACATTTGAGTGTTTTATGTCAAATAAATATCATGCCTGCTCCAGCGTCCCCGAATGAAGCTGATGGAGGGCGACAATTTCACCCATGACGATCAACAAGCACAACAAATACAGACCTGCCACGGAAATTTTCCCTGAATGATTTTTACTCTCTCACACACAATCACCCACACAAGCACATACAGCCTCACACCCTTACAAGGAAATTAAATCCGAGTTGACTCATCTGTAACCTTTACCCACACGAGCCAAGTTGCAGTGCAATTTAAACATCATTGCACTAAAAATACAAATCAAAACATTCGCAGAATTATGTTGCACATGAGCATCTAGTGTATTAAGCTTGTGTGCATCTTAACAGCACCTTTGCCTATAACTGTTCTTAGTGTGCACTAAGGCTGGGGTTTTTCCACATTAATCAATGTCAAGGACACCAAAATTTGGGGCACACAAAGCTTGATGCCTCAGTATGGAGTCAACATTTAATTTTACAATGTAATAAGCAGAAGGAAAAGTTTGTCTCATTTGGGAAAATCACTTCAAATCCCTGAGTTTTCTTTGTGTGGGACACTGAGAGGACTGTGGATGACAGATGGAAAACAATATTGCCCAAAGCCTTTTGGATTCTATTGTGGGATGTTGGGGATATTGCTGTGGGCAGTGAGATGCTGTTGTTCAATCCTCTTGATTCTGCATCTAAACAAACAGAAGAGAGTTCTTGCACTCGTTCAGAGATGAGAGGGATTCTCAAATTGTTTTTAGGACACAATCAATGATAAATCTCATCCTGAGGAGAGTCATCCTGGTTCTTAAACAAGGGCCTATTAGGCAATCTTTAGGAAACTTTCAAGGGTGTCTCAAGATGACTTGAAATTATTTAATATAACTCAAAACAAACATTGAGAAATACTTAGAATTTTAGTTGTTTTGGCTTAGTTTATTTTAATTCATTCCCTTGAACAATTGTCTTTTTTTCCTTTGTTTTCCAAGGCTGTATTTATTTGATGAAAATACACAAAAACAGTAATATTCTGAAATATTTGTTCAGTGTAAATCTACATTTCTATTTACATTTATTTTAATTTAACACTGAATTTTCAGCATCATTACCCCAGTCTTCAGTGTCACATGATCCTTCAGAAATTATTCTAAGATGAGGATTTTCCGCTCAAGAAAAGTGATCAATAATTGCGGCTTAATGTTTTTGTTGAAACTGTGATGCACTTTTTTCAGGATGGATAGAAAGCTCAAAACAACTAAATTTATTTATCTTTTATAACATTATAAATGCCTTAACTGCCACTTTTGATTAATGTAATGTGTCCTTGCTGAATAAAAGCATTAGTTTAGTAATAAAAAAAAACTAATGTTGTGATTGGCACAGCTTTGTTCGGGAGATATTCGGGATATGGCATGCCCCTTACCAATACCGTGAGTTTCATCTATTCACAAGTAAATATAAAGGATGGCGTAAATTTCAAACCCATTCAGCGCCTGATCCAGACTTAATGTTAACAAACAAGAAGATCATGCAGGACGGGTTTCATGCACCGACATAGCAAGCACGGATTTCACAGGACAGTTCGGAGTGGTATGAGTTTTTGTAATTTCGTATACATTTTAGACGCAAAGTTATTTTATCATGACACTTGCTGTTATTTTATTATTTTATCATGACACTTGTTGAAAACTATGGTAGTACAAACAGCAATCAATCTCAAAACCATTGTCAATTCTCCTTACAACAGCGAGAGCAAAAAGTTACAGTAAGCACAACATTTTGGCTAGTAGGCGAGCGGGGCAAAGCTTTTGCTTTTCGTTTACATCATAGCAACAACATAAAAGTTATAATTGCAACTGTTAATAGAAAACGCAAGTAGAAATAATAAAACATACAAGTTATGCTCCACAAATAACAGATTGTCCTGATAAATTGAGAACTGCTCCATTTTCTGGCGAAGCTTTTGTGTTCTCTGAAGTTCTCTGAAGTTCTGGAAGCTTTTCTCGGTAAAAAGTGTAGCACACAGATAAACACTGGGATTATAATGTTCAGGAGCAGTGTTTAAAATAAATGTTAACCCTCAGAGTTCGTCAGCCTTAGGAAGGTCAAACAAATGAGTTTTGGAAATGGAATGGAAAAACAGTGTCTCTTTGACATATTCTTCTCTAATGCTGCTCAGCCAGGCCTCGTCCCCTTTTGCCTATTCGGTGGGTGGAGATTATTCAAATGAGTAACATTGTGACTTCATAAGATTCAGGGGGAAAAAACTTGGTGCAGTCCAAACAAGTTGTACGTTGTACTTCTTGGAAAGTGGATAAATAAAATATTAATCCACTACTTTCCAATACTGTTAAATAAAATATCTCCCTTTGGAGTGGACTTTGAGCTTTGTAACCTTGATCTTTTTTATGTTCAAACAGCAACATTACACACTAAAGGTGAAAAAGCATAATAGGACCCTTTTACAAAATATTTAATTGGGCCAAAATTGTGAGGAATCATTTTATTTTATTTTTTATCCTCATCTAGTAAACTGGAAAAGTCATGGGGCCATGACTACTGTTGTGGACAATGAAGGGCCTTGGATTAAAAAAAGGTGGAGAATCACTGATCTAGAAGATCCTCCTGGGACATGGCAGAGAGAATGGAGAGAGGGTGTGATTGTCCGTATCTGTCGTCATTGCTCACTTCTCATGGAACTGTGGGTGGATGTGGACTCGGTTTACAAACATTGTCTACCTGCGTCACTCTGAGGTGGCTGTCCTTCAGATATATTCGACATTGAAACAATCATTATAAAAGCAAGGGAATTTGCAGTAGATTTCCCTCAAGGGATTCAAATGCAAGATCTCATTATTTTTAAATCGCTGTAGTAACATTTGAACAGGACACATCGAGTCTATGCCATAAAACTTGGGCATAACCAGTTACCATTGATTACATCATGCTCCAGGCATGTTGAAAAACTGGTCAATTATTTCCTTAGCCTTGAAATAGCTAAACTCAACTCTGGAGAACACATAAAATTACTCTCTATTGCATACAGACAACATTATCTCTAGCTTAGAGTTTGCTCTTGAGCATACAGTCGCTGAATTTATACAAATGCACAAAACTTGTGAATGGTGATGAATGCCATTGGAAAATTCCTAAAGGGCATCTAAGAAGCCTGAACATTGTCTTCCTGTTTCACACACTCAGTATAACCAAGACTGTCTTCCCCTGCTAGTAAAGAGATGGAACTGAACATTATCTTGTCTGTTCATCTAAACCAACAGTTAACAATAACTGAAAACAATAGGCCATAAAATGTGTTTTCAATGAAGATGTTTTACCATGTTACCATAATAAATATTTTTATATTTATGGGAACCAAAGTCAAGTTATACTATACTATACTATACTATACCATACTATACTATAACTAAACTATACTATAACTAAACTATACTATACTATACCATACCACAACTAAACTATATAATACCATACCATACCATACCATACTATACTATACTATAACTAAACTATACTATACCATACCACAACTAAACTATAATACCATACCAGTACCATACCATACCATACTATACTATACTATAACTAAACTATACTATACTATACTATACTATACTATAACTATACCATACTATACTATAACATACCATAATATACTATACTATAACTATACTACACTATACCATACTATACTATAACTATAACTATACCATACTATACTATACCATACTATAACTATACTATACCATACTATAACTATACTATACTATAACTATACTATCGTCCTTTAAAGTCAAAGCTGAATTCGGCATCATTCCTCTAACATGATCCATAAGAAATCCTTTAAATTTGCTGATTTGGAGCTTAAGAAATATTTCTTAATTTCAGACAGCTCAAAAGAACAGCATTTATTAAAAATAAATACATTTGAAAACATTATAAATGTCTTTACGGTCACTTTTGATCATCCTTGCTAAATGAAAATATTAATTTTAGTAGTGTATATGTAATACAAATATGTACTATAATTAAATTATTTTTCCAAATATGTAAAATATCAACAATCAAATTTTAGTAGTGTATATTTAATTAAAAATACTGTAATTAAATTATTTTCAAATACGTAAAAGATCAATAAGTCAAACAAATCAATAAATTGCCCCTATTACATGGAAAGGGTATTCTGAAGAAAGTCCACTATTCTAAATACATTTATAGGCTTGATGAATCATGCTGGTTTCAGGAATCAAATCCTAGAGCAGCATGTACCGGCTTACTTGCCAGATGTCATGGGAAGACAAGAAATCACTAACCAGAATTGGTGAGTGTGAAATTATCCTTCAGGCTAACATCCCAAGAGTCAAGATATTTCAGGTAGATGGAAAGGCCCTAGTAAAAGTCACCCACTGTGACATCCACATTGGACAGATTTACTTCACCCTGGAAACTAAAACAAGTCCTTCCCATAAAACAAGAGCACTTAGTGACTCATTGAGGGATCATTAACCAAACCTACCCCTGGCCAAAAGCTAGGGACTTGCCAAGCTTTTTAGAGGTTTATCTGTGAGGAACTCCAAAGCTTTGAGGCAATGACATTAATAACTCAGACCTTGAGACCCTTTAGGCATGTTACAGAGACGGCATGAATCACACGAGGTGAACACCCTCTGCTCTGAGCTATTTCAAGTCCGCAGAGGAGGTATGCGAAATATAAAAGAGTGTGCAATACAAACATTCAGCACACTTGTCTCCCTTATTACCATAAAAACATGAGATCAGCAACCAATGAAACTGAAACTACACAGTAAGTAATGTAGGACAAATTACTTTTTGCTATGGTAATTACAGAATGTGAAAGCAATACTTCAAGAGTGAAGGAAACCAATATTCAACTAGATCAACCAAGATGACCTAGTTACAGAGCTTGAATTGAAATTCCACTTCTTTTTCATATGCAATTAATTCAGCTTGAACATACATACAGACTTTTTTTTGTAATTGTAATTGTTGAATGTTCTGTCATTGATTATTCACTCTAATTTCAGTCCAAACCTGCAAAACTTTCTTTCCTCTATGAAATACAAAAGAATATCCTTTTAAACTGTTTTTGTCCATATATCGAAGATCATTGGACAACAGTGAACCCCATTGACTTTCAGACTTTCATTGTATGGACAAAAAACACTGAGAATATCAGAATATCTAAGAATTTCTGAATATTTTCTTTTGTGTTCTGGAGAAGAAGGAAATACAGGTTTCGAACACCATGAGGGTAGCTTTACTGAATTGTGATTGGTCATATATGTCATATATCCTTATATAATATAATTTACGTATCTTCTCATGCACACTGCTAATATCAGAATGCATTACCCTTTCTCCAATCAATGCATCTTGCAAACACTGGTAGTTCCTTCTGCAAATACATCTAGTTTACAGTAGATTGTGCTTTCAGCAAGTATCTGTATAACAAGCCCACAAGAAATGACCCTTGACTCTCAGTGCTCCTACACACGGACTACTTAACGTCATAGGTTCCGCTCTCCAGTAGCAGCCCGCTCTCCTCCCAGCACACGGAAACTCCCCCACGCTGATGAAGTTATAGTCCACTCCTGGAACCTCCCCTTCGCGAGGCTGCCTCGTGGTACCTGCCAAAGGCACACAGAACAAATTAGTAACAAATTATAACCATACAAATGCTCTTTTTGTGTAAAGTAATTATGTGCACTTTTTAAAAATGTTTTATTATAGGAAGGTGCCACATAAAATAAGATGTTATTTCAAAAACCTTTCATTTCATGTATAGATTTGTTTGTCTTATCTTTGCCTACCCAATCTGGAGCCCTTAAGGGGACATGGTGGTGGAAAACAATTTGAGATGGTAGGAAAAATTATAAGTCAATGTAAACATTTTGTGAGCGAAAAAGTTACTCTAAGAATGAATCTATCCATCCATCCACCTACCTACCTATCTGTCTGTCTATCTATCTATCTATCTGTCTGTCTGTCTATCTGTCTGTCTGTCTGTCTGTCTGTCTGTCTGTCTGTCTGTCTGTCTGTCTGTCTGTCTGACTGTCTGACTGTCTGACTGTCTGACTGTCTGACTGTCTAGCTGTCCATCCACCCACCCATCCTACCCACCCATCCCACCCATCCACCTACCTACCCACCTATCTACCTATCTATCTATCTGTCTGACTGTCTATCCATCCATCTATCTATCTGTCTGACTGTCTATCCATCCGTCTATCTATCTGTCTGACTGTCTATCCATCCGTCTATCTATCTGTCTGACTGTCCGTCCGTCCGTCCGTCCACCCACCCACCCACCCACCTACCTATCTGACTGTCTATCCATCCATCCATCCATCCATCCATCTATCTATCTATCTATCTATCTATCTATCTATCTATCTATCTATCTATCTATCTATCTATCTATCTATCTATCTATCTATCTATCTATCTATCTGTCTATCTGTCTATTCTGTCTATCTGTCTATCCATCCACCTGTCTATCCATCCACCCACCTACCTACCTATTCATCCATCACACCCACCCACCCATCCACCCATCCATCTATCTATCTGACTGTCTATCCATCCATCCATCCATCCATCCATCTATCTTTTATCTATCATATATCTACCTACCTACCTATCTATCTTTCTATCTATCTATCTATCTATCTATCTATCTATCTATCTATCTATCTATCCATCTATCTGTCTGACTGTCTATCCATCCA
This sequence comes from Hybognathus amarus, assembly GCA_030378365.1. Taxonomy (NCBI): domain Eukaryota; kingdom Metazoa; phylum Chordata; class Actinopteri; order Cypriniformes; family Leuciscidae; genus Hybognathus; species Hybognathus amarus. The sequence continues at coordinate 572,703 of JAQIUQ010001284.1, read as the reverse complement.
TCCACCTACCTACCTACCTACCTACCTACCTACCTACCTACCTACCTACCTATCTACCTCTATCTATCTATCTATCTATCAGTACCTGACTGTCTACTCTATCCATCCATCCATCCATCCATCCATCCATCCATGTCTGTCTGTCTCTACAGTAGTCATTTGAAGTGGATCAAAAAAGTTAATCAAAGTTGTCCTAAGACAAGAATGGGTATACACAATACAAACAAATATAATTATACACAGCACACACACATATATTGTATAAACACAAACTTTTATTTTGGATGCGATTAATCAGATTAATGTTTGCACAGCCCTAGTAGTAATCTGAGTTTCACCTCACAATGCAAAAACATTTGGAAGTTACTTAATTCCCGTCATTTAAACATCACTTTGCAAACATGACTAAAGTCTACATTATAATACTTTAGTAATTTAATGCAGATTTTAAAGAAAACAAACAGACATTATAATTCTTTCAGTTCATTTTAAGTGTTGATCTCCAACATCATTGTCTCTGCTGTAGGAGGAACTGCAAACAGAAAACATTCTCTCCTTGAACAGAATAACAACAAGGCTTGCTTTTGTTATTAGCCTTTATTGTTGTCCTCCATGCAAGACAGAACACAATGAAATCTGCATCTAGATATTCTGCTGTAGTGTATCTTTTTCGATCATAAGCATAGTTTACACTCTGCTTGCTTCATCACTAAAATTTCTCAAACCTGACAGTCACACAGCTGCTATTGTGAGGCGAGAGCCCAGATGCCAGTTTCTATGGTGGAGAATGATAAACAAACAATTATCTCTGCAGTTTGCACAAGCCACATGAAACACCGCCAGCTGCTTAAGCACCTTAGCATCCACCCCAGCACGCTACCACACAACCCAGCACACTTCACAACATCATAAATGCCTACAGAGAAAAGACTGACCCTGCCTGGACATCTCTTCAAGGACTGCTTTGAGACTTTTTAGTGTCACTTTTCACATTATGAATTCTGAATGCAAACGTTTTTTTTTAACAGAAGACTAATATTTGCAATACTGAATGAACTGTTTATTTCTGAGACATCAAAAGTGGGATGAATTATATTCACACCTCATTATGGGCTCATGGTCATCTGTGAGATCCCTTAACAAGCTCTGGAAAAGTCTTAAATCTGCACAAGCGTAAAAAAGCAATCCTTCGAGATTGACCACCTAGGGCTCTTTTTATTCCAGCTTTCATTTATATATATATATATCTGCGGATGAGCCAGAGAAGGGTTACCGTCGAGCCATAACGGATATTAATGCCAGCAGGAGGAAGGAGGGAGATGGAGGCTTCAGCCGAGCTTCAAGGATTATGTAGCAATTAGGATTCCAGGCGTTCTTCTTTCCCGGATTTTTTAAGGACATGGCTTTAATGACTTTTCTGTCCCTGTGTCCAGTGAGACATGCGCAACAGTTCCATTACAGAGGTTTTCAGATGAGCAAATGGTATGACGGCTTCACTGAAGGAAATCTTCATGCTGCTCTTCATAGCACATTTCATAGTGACCACATCTGTTAAGCAAGAATCGGAAGTCTTGCGATAGATTAATCACTGATAATCTCCTTCAGTGAGCTGTAATCAATAAGTTAAGAACTGAAGTGGCCAGGTCTTTGAGTCAGTGAAAGAAACAGATCAGTGATTGAATTTTTCTCTCATTGAAAAAGTTGATCCTTTTGTAAATCTGAATGTAAATTCGGTAATGATTCAATAATCAATATTCTTTAAAATATAAAAATTGTATTTTACAGAATAAACATTAAAAGGGGTTTGAAATAACACAAAGGTCAGTAAAATATTTAGGGGAAATAATCTTTTGACAGAAAATGTCTTAAAGAGTGTTGTGGCAAAAAAACAATAACTAACAAACAGCATCACAGCGTAAGAGACACTAATATTCCAATTGTATAAAAAAGATTTATTTCTTGCAAGAAAGTTCCCACTCCATCCTCACAGGCCAGCTGCAGGACAGAATGAGACCACAAGGAGGGGTCTCTCAGCATCTTTATAGTGTTTATCTCTTGTAAGGATCTTTGATTACGTTAAGACACATTTGAAGTCAGAGGTCACTGCCCAACCACCTCCTGAGGGTCTCACACCCACCCCACAGCTGCATCAACAGAAAACAGGTCTTCTGTTCTCGTAATTCAGGAATACAGATAAAGAGCACATGTCAATATTAAAAATTTCCCACTATAAGAGCAACATGCAGGTTGGACACCCCTAAATAGCATAGTGTATGTTGATATAACAACTAGATTTTACGATATTTTGAGAAAAAATGTGATAAATAACTCCCGCGTCTATGAAGCACTAACCGGAAGTGACGTTCATCGAGGGAGTCTGTTCAAGTTCAGGCTCAGGTTACAATGGATGCGAACGACGAAAACCGCGTTCTGCGATGTTGACGATTATGCCTATGATGGCCCACAGGCATATAATTATGAGCCTCCTAGGCGAGATAGAAGTCAGGGGAGATCGGGGGAGGAATAAAGGGCAGAGGAGAGAAGTAACGTTAGAGTTCTGGTGTCGAGAAAACCAGTAGCGAATAGGGAAAGTGACTTGGTGAGTTCTATAGACAGTATGGTGAGTTAGCACCGTGGCTAACGCTGGTTCATCTACTGTATGGCTATACCTTGGTGTTTTGCAATAAATCTGCTTCAGCAAACATACGTTCGACTTTGTTCTTGAATAAAAAACATCCATTTAGATTGTCTTAATTTAAGCCAGCAACATATTGTCTTCTCATATTCTACACTAACAGTGATTATGCAGTCCATCCAAGCTGGTTAGCACTAGCTACATTGACTAATGACCATGCCATAACAACAAATAAATAATGCTTTTCAACTGATACCATTTAAAGCGAGTGAAATGTGCGCCACAACGACCGAGTGTAACAGACGTGGCAGTGAAGTCTGTTCTCTTCACCTGCACAAAAACGCACCCAAGACCAAAAAGCCTTGTTTTTCCTAGAAGGAAAATGATAGACACGATGTCCTGACAGGCTGGAATTGTTGCAACCAGCACAAACAATCATTTACCATTATGGCTTCTCTAAAACTCTCTGTCTCTCACTGCTGCTCTAACTACATCAACACCCAGCAATGAGAAAGCGGACCGCGAGCTCTTGTATTTGCCTCGGGCTACGTCATATGACGCGTTGCTAGTAGGAAAGGCGTATCCAGAGCCGTGCACATTTTCATCAAAAATCTCTACATCAAATGAGATTTCATTAGTAATTTCTACACGTCTGTTTTTAAAAGAGCTCTGCAGACAATTTAAATTATTAATTCAGAAGTAAATTCAACCTGCATGTTGCTCTTTAAATGTCTTAAACTGATAGGAATAGTTCATCCAAAAATAAAAATGCTGTCATCTTCTCCTCACCCTTATGTTGTGACAAACCTGTGCGAATTTCTTCATGTCAGAACACAAGATTATATATTTTGAAGGACATGACATTGGAGCCCATTGGCTTCCATTGTATGGACTAAAAAAGAGAGACATTTTTCACAATATCTTATTTTGTGTTTTGGAACAACATATAGTGAGTAAATGATTTTCAAATAAAATTTCTTTAAAAATCTAGCAATATATTATTAAACATTAACTGCAATTAAATGGCAATACTGGTCCTCATTGTCCTTACTGTGATTAATAACTCACAATTAAATAATTTTTTTATTATTATACTTGACTTAAGCCTATATGAACTCTGCCAGTACATTCAGACATTACTGCTATTAAATGGCGCTATTAAATATAATTAGCCCTGTCCATCATCTGGCTCTCATGATGCTCATGATTATACCGGATGGAAAAGTGTGAATGGAGGACTGTGTTGAGTCATGGGTCTGAGCACCCCCTAACAAGGGCGGTGGATGAGAATGACATTAGAGATTCCAGGTCGGCTCTCACACTGAGCTTGTGTCTCATGCAATGTCTGAGCCACAGCGAATGAAACATCTGCTCAGGCCTGGTGCCCATTAAAATCCCAAATCACAGTGAGCCACACACCAGCAAGCAGGACTCATTTAATGACAACAGTGGGAACTACATCACATTTCTACGTCAACAGACCAAGAGACCAAATTACAGTAGGTTGGTTTATTACATTTACTGACAATATGTGAATGGTGTTTGCTGGTGCATACTCACTGACACTACACTGTAAAAAAATATATTTTCATGATTTGTAATCACAACATTTTTTCTTTTGTCAAATCAACTTAAATAAATTATGATGTTCAGATAACATAATATTTTGAGTTTCTGGTGATTAAATCAATCTCCTTCATTGTATTAAGTCAATTTTTCAATTTCAATGAACTTAAAATATTAAAGCAACCATGTTACTTATTTTTCTTTTAAGTTAAACCAACACTTTTTTTACAGTGTTGGATGGGGTGATGGTATGTGGCTTATAGGTGACTATCCCTGCAAAGCTAATATTTATTTTTACATTAAACCGTTTATTGAACTGTTAAAAGTATGGTACGCCATTATTTCACACTTTTTGTAAAAGAAATGATGTATTGATATTATCATATAAACCAAAGTTTCTTCAGTCCAGTGTGTTCATTTTGAAATATTACTAACAGTATAAAAGTTATTCTTATGTTGACTTTATAAAAATCATTAAAGATTTCACAGCAAAACTTTTGGCATGACCTGAAGGTGGACGTTTTTATATGACAGGCCTTTTACCTGATAAAAATTGAATCAAACTATCAATCAGACGACAGCGGGATAGTGTGATAGTGGGATAGTGTGTTTAGAGGGATGATGTCTATCAATTATGATACAATCGGCTTAAAGTATCATCTTTAGTGTTTCACAAAAGAAAAAGACATGAGGGTGATTAAATGACAAATGACAGAATTATAATTTTCGGCTCTATTCCTATTACTTCGCATTGAGTGTTTCTTGAAATATCTAACCTTAATTATGAGCAACATTAATAGTGATAAGTACCTTAAGCAACAGCACTAATTAAAGGATTACACAGCCCAGGAGAAAAAAAAGCCCAAATTAAAGATGTGCGAGTAATTAAGGCATATGTTTCGCTAATTCACTGGTTTGTGTCCAGACCGCAAATTATGTACAAGAGAAGATCAAAACACATTTCGTGATTAAGTACTGGTTCATTGGCATTGATGTCTTTAAGAAAAAAATCATTGTTCTGCTCCAGACGGTCTGTATCTGAAAAACATTGCCAAGAAATTCCTGAGCCAATACTGGCAAGTAATTCTGCATTACCTAACAGGTTTAATCGATCATGATTATGTGACATTAGCTCAAACAGTACAGACATTGGAAGTATGGAAACTAAAATTGGCACAAGAGAAATGGGAGAGAAGGAATAAATTGTCATCGAGCAGGCATCAGTGGCCTCCGGCATCTGCTTGTTATAGCAGGCAAGTGGCAGGAATCAGGATTAAATACCCGTTCACACCAAGAACGATTACAATAAAGATATTAGCATCCACACCAACAGACGCTAACCTTCTGTTTATTATGACCGCAAGCTGCAGTTATATAGTCTGCCACTTTCAATAACCAAGCTCTTTAAAGTCAGGTGGATTATGATTGGCTGTCAATGTTTTTATCATTCATCAGCTGGAAACAATCGTTCGGAAAGTGATTCCAACAATTTCATTCCTGTGTCATTATCGACTCTCAGCTGCTGTTTATGCATCCACAAGTGCTGGGTGAAGTGTCTATTCTAGCAGGTATAAATATAACTGTTGAAAACACATGCTGAGTCTATTTACTCTGAGTCTACACCCTTTAGAAGAAATTACTGCGTACTTAGAGCCCGACCGATAAAGGATTTTAAAGGCCGTATACCGATACAAATATTTGTTGGTTTTAAACTCCGATATTCCAATATATTGGCCGATATTTTATTTTTTTATCTCAGAAACGCTGATATCGGGGAGTGAGGTTTACTCGCACAGCAACTACTAGCTGGCCTCCGTTACACTCACCCCCTAAACCTCACTCTCATCCGGGTCACGGCACCAAGGTAACCCCTACACCTGGGTCCAACTCGACCCGCTCCGAGCGGGCCTCAAACCCGGGTCTCCGGCATGAGAGTCGGGCGCTCTAACAAGGAGTCTAAAGACTGCGCCTATTGAGATCGGGGAGTGAAGTTTACTCGCACAGCCACTACTAGCTGGCCTCTGTTACACTAACATTAGTTATTTGTAGTTATATATGAGTTTTAACTAAAATAAGATGATAATGCATTTTAAAAAGAAACTTGTTCCTATTTGTCACAACAGAACAGAAAAACATCAAAATATATTAAAGTTCTGATAAATAAAATATAATTAGTCCCTACATTGCCTTATAAGCTACCTTATAATTACAATGTCAGCTTGCTTATCCCTTTACCTGTACTTTTTTAATTCTTTCCATCAAGCTACATCAAACCATTTCCATCATCAATTGCTGCCTGCTTTTTTAAAACCTACTATTTAAGCGATTCTAATCTAAATTCTATTACAGAACAACAGTCTGCAACGCACACTTGGCATCGTAGGATGTGTGGCGCATTATACACGAGTGTTGCCAACAGGGATGGTGTAGAGTTCCTTCTGGTGGACAAACTTTACAACTCCAACACTCATGACATGGTTGAAGCGTGATTCTTCCGTTTTTTGTTTTTTTTTTTTTTTAATATTCATTTATCGGCCATTATAAATGCAGATACCTATATTTTAGAAAATGCTTAATATCGGCCGAGTAATATTGGCCTGCCGATATATTGGTCTGGCTCTACTGCGTACAAACAAGCACTAGGCAGAAGCACTTTTAAATTCCTCAGAGCTGTTTTAGATTAGACATTCATATATTAATCTGAAAATGATAACAAGTGCTGTGTGTTGGTTGCACCCTGTTTCCAACTTTGTTTGGTGGATCAGCCAAATATAGGATTGCACACAAAATAAAATAATTCAGATTCCATACATCACATCTGCTCTAATAAAACAAAAATATGACTTTCACCCAGGTTTATCATTTTTAACTAAAATTAAAACAAAAACCATTTAAAAAATGACATATCGTGTAGGCTACATTAAATGGAATTAAATCAAACTTAAGTTAGCTAGTTGCCTAGACAAGTGCCTAGTGCCTAGAACTGGCTCTTTTTCAAGATAAGAAACAGTTATAACGAATATGTTTGAAATAAATATTGTGGTGAAATGTGTATTTAAGCAATGAAGATGCATGTCTCCTGGGACTTTTATTTTGAACTATATCCTCATGCTTTAGAAGTGCTAATTCGTGTAATACACAATCTGTTAAACTGCAAAATAAAAAGGTTTTGCTGTACATATATTTTCACTATAAACCAGAAGCATCAATTTATAATGAATGAATAAATGAATGAATAAATAAAGCATTACACAATGCTTTGCAGATCATTAGAACTGCAGCACTGCTCAATGTCATAACTAAATGCTGCTAGAAGAACCTGGAAAAAAGATTGCCTGTAATATTTACTCCAATGTGTATATTGTATTCCACACAGTGCACTAAACAGGGAGCAATTCCATACACAGCTAAAGTGCTGACTGATACAATCAGCTTTAAGCGTTCACAGTACCCATCATACCCATGATACATTGAACGGAAGACGTGTCACTGACACCATAATTATTGTCGAGTAGCCGGTGTCATGGCAGAATCACCTCAGTGTGACCTGCACTAACACATTTAATGTGAGAGGGGGTCAGACATGTGAATGTGTGGGATACTCACAAGGAATAGTGCGCAGGTACAGGTTATCTCTGATCACCTGCTGGAGCTTGTGGTCCAAAGAGCCTTTTTGGAACTGCAAGCTGAGGTAGTGACGCAGATCTGTGTTCAACACTTTACCTGTAGAGAAAGAGATTTCATCCGGGTAAACTTTGGATAGTCTGAGTCCATTAAACAGCATTTGCAAGCCATTTTATATTCATATTATGACTGTATTTCACTTGAAAAGGATATTCATTTATTATTCCACAAATGTAGGGTTTATCAATCATGTCTTAATTTTATTCTTAAGGAACAGATTGGAAGCAAAAGTGCTCTCCATATGATAGATCAGCTGTGTGGGTGACAAACAAAATGCAAACAAATAAAAGTGAAATATTGACAGTTGCAAATGAGGTGAATTTGATTAAATCATGCTAAACTCTGGAAACTATCCCAGTCTTCTTTATGATTAAATGACAACCTTGATAGGTGCAGCAGGAAGTCCAGCTGTTTCTAACAGTACAAAAAATTTATGGCTTCCATATACGAGCATCCAGATGTGTAAATGCATGATGAGTGTTAGCAAAACAATGCAGGTTCTATTGCTTTGCTCTTGCAGGAAAGTGCCAGGAGTTCAGGTGGAGTTCAAGGAAGTGTGGAGGAGGTGCAAACCATCCTGGAGGAAGGAGGGGAGGACACGACCCTCCAAATTAGAGAATGAGCCAAGTTTCCCTTGGCGACTAAAATATGGGAGGGAGGGCAAGAAAGCAGACGCCTTTTTAAGCAGCTCCAGTCTCCAGCTGTTGGTATTACGCAGCTGATGATGGGTGGGGAGTCACATGGCTTCTGCATTAATAAGCATTGTTTTGGACCCCATTGTTTTGGACCTGCCTGGCTATCCTCACAGATCTCTGTGATCTTGGATCGTGACACACTCTGGCATTTCACAACAGGTAAAAGAGCTCCTCACGCTACTTCAAAAAAGGCCAAGTCTTTCTTTTCTTTTAGATTTTAGTCTAAACGTTTGCAGAGCTCAGCAATGACACATTTATTCTTCAGTAGTTCAACACTTCACTGGTCCCACTACAAAAGAATGATATTTTTAACAATGCAATTTTATATCTGAAAAAAAATATATACAGCTATGGAAAAAATTAAGAGACCACTGCCAAATCAGCAGTGGTCTCTTAATTTTTTCCATAGCTGTGTATATATATATATATATATATATATATATATATATATATATATATATATATATATATGTATATGTATATATATATATATATATATATATATATATATATATATAAACATTTGGGATATTTCACCAAAAAATTCAAATTCTGCCATGACTTTCATTCTTGGAAAAAATTAAGAGACCACTGCTGATTTGGCAGTGGTCTCTTAATTTTTTCCATAGCTGTATATATATATATTTACAAAAATATGCAACAAGCTGGAGATATATAGCTATTACATTATATTATATTAGATTAGATAATAGTACAGGGCTGTTGAATGCTTGAATCTAATTGGTTGGCGAACGTTCTATGGTGCGGCAGTTATTTTCCGGTAAACGCACTGTCCACATTACAGTTACAAATCACTTCGCTGAATGATTTCAGTTTTTACAAAGGTTCCATGTTTTTTGACACCAACTATACATGGAGTACGGACACACTCTCGCACAGAAACATGTTGTCAGTGCAGTGCAATTTGAAATAGTTTAACAACTTAAAAGCTACTTGATATTTCTCACTAGTGAGGTAATAACTGCCATGTTCTTGGAGCAGATACACTTAGTTTTGAAATAAGCAGAGACACTGCTGCCAAACACTTGAGAGACACACAGGGCCCTATTTTAATGATCTAAGCACATGGTCTAAAGCACACGGTGCAAGTGCACTTAGGGTGTGTCTGAATACACTTTTGCTAGTTAATGACGGGAAAAATGGTCAGCGCCTTGTCCAAAAGGGTTGTCCTTATTTTCCTATATTTGAGTAATGGGTGTTTTGGGGATAACATGCAACAAATTAATCAGAGTGTAATTTCCCATTTCCTTTAAAAGCCAGTTGAGTTTGTAACATGGCGGGTTGCTATTTACATGGAGGAATTTGCAAGCGGAAAAGACTGAACGCTTCTCCAGAGAGGAAACGGATCTGCTAGTGTGCGAGGTTAAAGCAGACCATCTATGGGACAAGCCGGATTCCACTATATCTTCATGTACAAAATATTAATTACTTTTATTTTATTATTTATTTTTAATATTTGCTGCTCCCTGTGTGTGTATTAAGCAGAGTTTATGCACGTTGTGCACCCGCCTATAGGCGCATATTGCTAACGAGCTCTTTAAATAACAAAAAAATACAGTCTATTTTAGTTGCCTCAAAATAGCAACACGCCAACAATGTGCCAAAACACACCTCATTTTCAGTCAAGGACAACCAAGGGTGCACAAATAGGTGCAAATGGATTTGCTACTTAAACAACGTGGAAAAGGATGTGAAAAAGATCACTGCGTTGGACTGAAACTAGCAAAAAAAATCTTTCGTCGTGCAGGGCGCGCATTGCGAAAAGTGTATGATCGGGCCCACGGACTCAATAATTCACTCATTGCCTAATCTTCTTTCTTCTCTCTCTCTCTCTCTCTCTCTCTCTCTCTCTCGAATAACTGCATTAACTGCATGATTCTGCTATCAGTGGCTCAAACCTTCGTTATAAGCTCTAAAAAAGACTTTTTGGAAGTAGCAATGGAGGTTTAGGATTAGTTACATTAGAAATTAGTCCTACAAGAGCGTTTTAAGGACAAAAACCAGATAAAAGTCTTGAAATGCATAAATGCGTCATATGAACAATGTTTTGAGGTGAGGTCACCAGAGTATAAGCAGGATAACTGACTCTGTGGTCCAACAGGAACTCGAAACTCTCTCATACTGGCCCAAGTTCATTGTTGAGTAAACAAAGCATTAAGATTTTGAATTCTGTTTCTAGGTCACGCATCAAGCCAATTGGTGACATTCATCATATGACTCTTTGTACAGACTGTCAGATTTTTCTTGCTTCCATTGAAGCTCGAGATGCTTTTTAGATCATCCCAAATCATTCTGGAGAACATGATCATCAGGTTTTACCCTGATGATACCCTAACTTGTGGAGTTTCAAAGAAGCAAAAACAGGGACAAACAAAATACGAAGTCATGCTGAAATGAACACTGTAAATTCAATGTTCCAATCAAACTGCAATGACAAATACTTTATGTGGCCCTGAGAGAAATGCCATTTGTGCCTTGAGACAGAATAAATACAAACATGTTGTGATATCTCTTGCTAATTTCGAATGCAAGGTAATCAAAACAAGTCTCTCCCCAAGCAATTCTCTCTCACTGGGAATGAAATGGATGGCCCACGGAGATTGCAGATTAGCCTCATTTCATTGGTCGACTTCAACGTATACTAATTTGCTCCAATCTAAATGTGCTCAAGAGGCCCATCATTCTCATTTAGAGTTCTGGTATCAATTCCACCTCTATGGCTGTTTGGTAAGACATTAGTGTGTCTGTCTTTTTCATTCTGCACTCACTTCACACAGTTCTCATTTCCAATAGTGTAAAACATGATTTACTGTTGTCGTTCATTAGGGAGCATCTTGGTCCAGCATGGGTGCGTATTGAGCTGTAGTATGAAGTGCTGATCTACGCTGAATGAGACTAGTTGGGACCGCTAGGGAGGCTCTGTGAGTCATACTGCGAAACCTCAAAGGAAGAGTGGAGAGAACTCCTCTTACACTGACATCACCGGCTCTAGACACCCACACCTGGAAATAATCAGCAGCTACAGAGCATGAAACTCATTGGGAATGTGGTCAGTATCACACAAGATGCTGTAAATCACAAGGCAACCGAATTAATCATATTAAGAACTGTAGTAATAAATAGTATTTTAGAATGCTTGATCAAAACCTTTTGACTCAAATGCCCCACTTTGTCCAGGACAATATTTAAAGGCCCTCCTGTATAAGCTAATATGTACCTCTGGTATTCTGTTGTGATAATAACAAACTCAAAAACGTTACGATTTCAGTTTATAGAACTACATTGGTTAACTACATCTCCGTGCATAAGATTGTCCTGTTTTTCTGTTGCAAAGCACGAGATCTTGAATCTAATGGTGCGTTCACGTGTTATGGTTATTATGGTAAATACCAAAAGCCGACGTGGAAAATGCACATGCACACCCCCTCACATGGTATTTTCCACTGGGCAACTCGTAGAATATTTTGATGGATGAGTTGCCACTATGATATAAACTTTGACATTTTCAAAATGGCATGAGAGTAACGCGAGAGTCTTGATTGGTAAAAATACTATTCATGATCTAGAAAATATACAGCATATTATTTACCATTTGAGTTTTGATACAGAATTTTCTTGCTGTAGCAGAAGACTTAAGGAATCTAAAATAGTTTAAGCTAAACAACAGGTCTGGATCTCCACCTTTTTACCACATTACGACAACAAAAGCACTTGAACGCAACACAATGGTAAATACCAGTTCAGAAGTGGAAAACATCATCTTTTCCAGATCACATGAACGCACCATATGACCCTTCTTCTTAAAAGGGGACCAGAGCACCAGCTCATTTGCATTTAAAGGGACACACACAAAAAGTGGCAATTTTAACATACTAAAAAAATGATCTGTGGGGTACTTGGAGCCATCAAAGGAATATTTTATCTTGTATAAAGGTGTTACCATTTTAGGACTTAACATTGGAAGTTTACTGAGGTCCTTTGGGCCCGGCCCCCTTGTTGAGAACTACTAATCCTAATAAAAACACAATTATTGACCTCTTTTACTACTAGTTATACTACTTGTATTACTAGTTATCACTACAAAATACTTTTACTTAAAAAGTTAGTTATTTCCTTTAAAAAATTATATTGTGATATTAACTGGTACATTTTTTGTTAATTAAATAAAGAAAAATGTCAAGAATATTCTGAAATATTTTAAAAAATTTTCACAATTGAATGAAATAAGTTTATTTACATCAACATTTCTCTGTTGTTTTTGCTACAGTTCATTATGGAATTGCTCTCTCCACAAAGGATGCTTTAGCCAAAACATTAACCAAAATGAGGTAGTATAATTAAGTAGCCTTCCTTTTAAAGCAGTCTCTGTGTCAACAAGTGTGCATAATATGATGCCTTACAATTCTGACTATGTAGGCAACTGCATAGGTTTTGGAATAGAGCAGAAATGTTATAGATGCTAAAAGCAATGTGTTAACTTCTAGCCTGAATTAGACCAATCCAGCCTTTTTCGAAAAGACCCATCCTCCAAAGATGTGTCAGAAAACCTGAACGCCAAAATGATTGATGGCAGAAAGATGCCTCCCGTTCTGACATTTTAAGCCACAGGAACGCACACAATATTTCCAGAAATCTGTGAGAGACATTTGAAAATGATATTCTAAAGGCATTTTGTTGTATAAATTATTTTTGAGCACAAAAATAATAAATTGTGTTTACTCATGAATAAAAAACTATGCGAAACAAGGGCTCTTTATGTGAGTAAGGCTTTCATAGCTCGCAATGGTTTTCAAATTAAGTTGTACAACCAGTTCCAAGAGCTACACTGTGTAATTCTTTGGACATTGTAAAACAAGAGGAATTTAGGTCAGGCCACAATAGCTTTGCTTCATCCTTCATCAAGTATTGTACAGTAGCACGCAGGAATGTGCACCATGTTCCCTAGCAGAATTCTGCATGCCTGCAATTCATACAAACCCAGCTATACGGACACGGTGTGCCTAAAGCCTTTACCCCAGATACGGCTGCCCGCAGTTCCTCATGGGAACACTGCTGTGTGTCTGTCCTCATACATGGATGTGGCCATTGTTGTTTTAGTGACAGTCACACATTAACACTCATTCTATATCAGCCTTGGTCTTTGTTTACAGAACAAGGCGCTCTTTGTGGCTACGCTGTCAGGTGAGCGTTAGCGAGCTGTGTCATATCTCTGGGGTGCCACCCTCTGTCTCCCACTAGACCGCACCAAGTTCCAGTCGCTGTACCAGCCAGGCTGCCCATGGGAGCCATGGGATACAAAAGCTCCTTTTGTGCCTCATCATCAAGACATTAGAGCCATTCTCATCAAGGTGGAGGGGGTCAGACATGGACACAGAAAGAATCCATGACGCAAAACCATAGCGCTGGACTATTCTTGTACAAATGCCTCGAAGATACCCCTGATTTTCACTGCACCAATCCTTTTATTATTGAACCGACTCTTTTTATGTGACTTACAATAGTTCAGCTCTCATCCTCGTGACTAAATTACACTAGTCATGGAGGAAGGTAATATCTCCCAGACAGGCTAAAATGTCAGGCAGTGGGAGTATGGAATGGAGGTATACGGACTTTAGTCGGAGTAGAACACCATATATATATTCTGACCAGGGGCGTAGGAGCAATCTGAAAAGTGACAGGGGTACATTGAAAACCTTATTAGCTTGGGTCATGAATATTAATGAAGTAATGTTTGCCCAGTAGCAGATTACCACTTGCACATTCTTTTCATTCCACTGCCAAAGTCATTGTACGAGTGGCACAGCCGTTGAATGTTAAAATGTTTATTTAAAAAAATAATAATAATTAAGAAAGCTGTGGGAACACATATATAGGGGTTATTAGGCTTATATGGGTTATTGGGCTTATAAGAGTTACTACTAATAATAATTATTATGTGTAGTATAAGTGCAGAAAGTAAGACAAATTACAAATATAAAATGTATGCCTGTCTTAATTTCTTAATTTCCCAAATGGAAACAAATAAGATCAGAAAACCACAGGGAATCCTTAAAGCTTCTTGACTAAAGCCAGGTTATAAATACTCCTCGTTACAAGTTTGGGAAGATGGTTGAAGCATGTCGCATTTCTTATTGCATGTTATATGCAACTCAAACTGACAGCAGATGTTGAGTTCATTAGTGGCATTTACTGCAAATCAACCCACTCTGAGACACTGAAAACACGAAGGTGCTCTCATGTAAATGAACACAGTGCCATGCTTTACTCTGAAACACACACTTTATTCAACTAAATTACAGAGCTTGTGATTTGATCATCAGAATAAGCTATATCATGGTTTGGGTTTCATTTAAAAATCTAAATCAGAGAACGTTTAGTTAGAAGAAAACAGCAATATTAGTGATATTTAACTCAATCAGCATCAGAAAGGTAACAAAACCATATTTCCAGCTGACAGCATCTTACAGTAGGTTTCCAGTACAAACCAAACAATACTTCAAACTACATGCAAAGACGACAATGCAAACAAAGGCTGAGCTCAAACAACTCACCAACATTTGCACAAACATTGCAGCAGAACAAAGCCAACTGGAAGCACCTTTCCACCTTTCTACTTCAATGCTTTCTGGCACTCCTTCAGGACAACTCTACTATTTGCCAATATCAAACAAAGTAAACACAAATAGACACTCACATGACTATCAATCTAAGTCAGCCACCCACTAATGTGTTGTATAGAGACTATACACCTACAGGAGACTGCTTACACAACAGTCACCTCATCTCTGAAAAAGCCACATGCTGAGACCCCTTCTTTTTCTCAATTAAGAGAGTCACATAAATGCCACAGATAAACCATCACCGGGAACTAACAAGGCCATGTTATGACAGTGGTCCGGTGGAGAGCTCATTAGCAGCCAGGAAACACTACTTGGCAACTTGAGTCCTACTTGCTCACTGCTTGTTAAGATCTGCAAATTTTGTTAGCTTACAGGGCCCAAAGTATGCACAAAATTCACTCACAAGTTTGCAGGAGAATTTTAGATTTAGTCTGCATTTCTAAAAAGCGAAAAGGAACTTTTTTTTCGGTCTCCAAACATCAAAGCTAAACATAAAATAAATATAACTTTTTTTAAAGGGGTGATGAACTGAGAAATCAAATTTTCTTTGAGCTTTTGACATCTAAGAGGTCATCATATTATAAGAATAAAAGCTTTTATTGACACCAGGCTCAGCAAACAACTAGTTTTTCAAAGTGGGGAACTATGACGTCAAAGAGGATAAAACACCACCCCGCAGAAGATCATCAACTCCTACTTCAACATGGCCGGTTTAGCCCCGCCCACAGATTCGTGCATTACACGAAAAGCTAAAAAACATAGATGCCTACCTCGTGATGACAAACCCGATCGAGCTATCGAGCGAGCAATGCAAAATATTGTGCAGTGCCTGGTTGTGGAAGAAGAGAGTGGCTGCATATGCTTCCTCTAGATCGCAATCAGGACTGCATTGATCAACTTTATTTTTAATGACATTCCAGCTGATGAGGGCAAAACATCGTCCGTCTGTTCGCTTCATTTCACTGAGGATTGTTTTGTAAACAAGACTGGATTTGCAGACCGATTAAGAGTAATGAACGGTGCTGTGCCATCTATATTGGATCTGGCAGGAATGGTGCAACACACGGACTCGGGGGGCGAATCATTCTGGTTCCCATTTTACAACATTGGACGTTTTCAAAACAATTTCCCCAAGTGCATCGACGGGTGAGTTGAAACTCATAATATGCAAAATTGTTATCCACTCACAGCAGTGGGCGTTTACTTCCAAGTCTTCAGTGTGAGACGCCCATAAAAAGTTTTTCAGGTAGGCTCAAAACTAGGGTAGAAAATAGCCTATTACTTATTCATTTGTATTCTTTTGAATGGAAAAACCAAGCAAACGTCATAAGTTGACCTCAGACAACAATATACTACAATTTAAAAAGCCAGTTCATGACCCCTTTAACATAAAAAGGATTCTGGTTCTCAGAACGAATACACACATAAAATTAATGAGTAATAAAAAAAATGCTTTCATAAATTGTAGCACTATACTAAATACAGGTATAACACGTTATTGTGATAGTCCAGTTGCAAAGTTGTTAGTAGAATGTCTAAAGTGGTGAAACCATATGTCCCCAAGACATGTTTGGGTGAAAATGTCATGTTATGCAAATGAACTCATTTGTGTTTTAATGCTTTCCTAACCTACTTATGCTGTCTGTGAAGATGCCATTTTTCAGGTTTTGGGATGCTGCCTCTGTTCTGAACTCCCATGAACTGCACACAAAAGGCTAAAAACAACAGCACCCTCAGGCCATAACACGTTGTGACAGTTTCACACTCAAATGCCTGTGTCCTCAATCATCAAACTAGTAGTGAGCATGCCCTGCTTGGCACTGGCACAAAACCCAACCACAAGAACAAGGAGAAAAACTGGGGGAGGAATCAAATATTCACAATCTCACCAGCAACATCCAACATCTCTTCTGCCTTGAGTTCATAACACTCATAAGTACACCCGTGATTTTCATAACCAGCCTCTAGTCTCACAGGAAGCCATAGATAAAAGGAACAATCACACAAAGGAGTCAAGACCAGAGAGATCTGTTGAAATCTTGAGCCGCCGGCTGCCTCCTAGTTCCGACCATTTGGTCTTTGTAGTGTCTGATGTGCTGCAGTGTTCCAGCATCTCATCTCCTCCTTTCCCATCAGTTCCATGATGGAGCCACAGAACATCCAGGAGCTTTTGTAGGTCCTGCATGAATCATCTGGGAGAAAGACTGAAATGGCAGAGATAGGTAGAATTAAAGCTGGGCTTCCTATGATCCGGAAGCGGTGTCTGGAGATATTTTTAACATTCGTTTGAAATGGAGAAGCGTTCATAATTTCATTCTAAGGAATGAAATCTTTCATGACAGACAGCAGTGACACCTGAGGCTGAATTCTTTGAAGAAACATTTAAAAACCCAAATTACACAGAGTTGTGTGTGGAGCGTTGACCTCAGCCGTTGTTGTTATGCAGCGCTCATGCTGTCTGGCTGAAACAAGGCCTTGTCAGTCCACACGCCGGCTGCTCGAAATGAGCTGAGAGAAGCCTTCAGGCCATCTCAAGTATGTCTCGTTACCACACAGATTTGCATAAGTGGATCTGTAATCTCCAATACATGCCCGAGCATGTATCACCCACCTATCTTTTTATGAAGTAAATGGAAGTGCTTTTCACTACAAGGTGTTTTCATACGTGCATATATGCCTAGCCACCATCATATATTGGGCCTTTCTCAATATGTGTTCTTGTCTGTCATTGTGTCCTTGTTAAACGTCATCTTTTGTAGCCCAAGTACTGTCCCAATACACAAGTTTGCATTTTGGCAAGAACGGTTAAAAATCCCAGATGTGTTCTTGACACACCCATTTTAACCAGGATGCATCGGTTGGCAACTTGTGCGAATTTGATGGTAGAAATATCCCAGCATTCAATTCGGCATTCGAGGAAGGATAGGCAGGTCAATACAGTAATTCGTTTTTCTACAATTGCGTACGCTCATTTCATCACTAAATTCACATTTGAGAAGATTTAATACGAGAAATCAACTGTGTAGATTTCCAATATTGGCATTTTTACAGAAATGTATGGTGAATCAAAAATGCGCTGAAGCGTTTTCGGTAGTGAAAATCTTCATAAGTGCCTGCGGGTGTTAAGTTAGTCAGCGAACCAACCTGCCAGTTTGCTCACATACTGGTTTTCCCCACAGTCAAGAGACCATTGTAGCCTGGCTGTTATCGTCAATAATTCCCTGATATAAATGAAATAATTTCAAGTGGGAAACCAACAGCAGAAGCACATCAGTATTACTATTTGATTCATTTTGTAATACAATTCCATTCAAGCTTGGGGTCAGTAAGATTTTATTCAGCAAGGACACATTAAAGGGATACTTCACCTCTGGAAAGATGAATGTGTATTTAAAATGGGTCATTTATGTCAAAGAAATGTGAAATTATTTTGGAATTCAGAGTTTTCTAGACTGAGAAAAAGCCAGAAAATTTATTTTTGGCTTATGTGGATGAAAGACAACAACTCCCAGAATGCACTTGCTTCGCTGCCCTAGGAGGCCACATCTACCGGTAACAGACCGCAGTAGTTAAACAACAAGTTTAGGCAAGTCCGTGATGAGCCTGCCCGAATATTTGTTTCGAGATCACCTAAAATGTCCAGGATTCTGCTTTTGCGTACAATCGCCATTCATTATGTTTAATGTGGCGAGAAAGACGAAGTGAGGGCGACGGGGAACAATGCGAAGCCGGTGGCGTGATTACCGATGAACGACACCTGTGAGACCAACACATTCTCATCCTTTAGCGTCATATAGAACACTATATGACAAAACAGTGCTATACTACGCACATGGTACCCTTTATTGTTTACATAACAAGCGCTGTGATGGGTAGGTTTAGGTGTGGGGTAGGGTAGGGTAGGGTAGTCTCATATTACGCTAAAGGATTTATGACGCCTTGAGTTCGCGTGTTATATAAACGATAAAGGGTACCATGTGCGTAGTATAGCGCCGTTTTGTCATAAAGCGTTCTATGTGACGCTAAAGGATGAGAACGGGCTGGTGAGACGCATCAGGGAATAAGACACCTGTGAGATTTTTGTGTCATCGGAGGACTTTTTCAGGACAAAAAATAGACATATCTCTCGTCTCAGGGGGGATATGAGGGTGGAAAGCATGGTAAATTGAAAATACTAGAGGTTTTCTACTAATACATGGCTTAATGCTAAATCCTATAATAAGTATAAATTGATCAAAAGTGATAGTAAAGGCATTTATAATGCCACAAAAAATTCTATTTCATATAAATGTTTCCACAAAAATATAAACCCGGCAAAACTGTTTTCAACATTGATGATAAATGTTTCTTGAGCA
This sequence comes from Hybognathus amarus, assembly GCA_030378365.1. Lineage (NCBI taxonomy): Eukaryota > Metazoa > Chordata > Actinopteri > Cypriniformes > Leuciscidae > Hybognathus > Hybognathus amarus. The sequence goes on along the minus strand of JAQIUQ010001284.1, from coordinate 553,127 downwards.
GCAAATCAGCATATTAGAACGATTTCTGAAGGATCATGTGACACTGAAGACTTGAGTAATGATGCTGAAAATTCAGCTTTGCCATCACAGGAATAAATGACATTTTATTTGAAAAATAATAGCTCTCAATCTCTTACTGATCGATGACTAACTGTTGAGCATTATTCCCATCCTGTTTAGAGTTTGCCATTGTGTAAATTTATAGTTAATAACCTTTCATAAATATACTTCATTAAATAACATTATATTTATAAATAAGTTACAAAGCTCAAGATGCATTGCATAGCAGACCTGACCCATGTGTATATGTGAGTATACGCGAGTTTGTACAAGCAGAGAATTAATATCAAAACCACACAGTCTTGTCTTTCTGGCAACACACCATGTCGCTCTCTCTGTGGGGAGGAAGAAGAATGTTTTCCACCGTCAGATTGACTGAATCTTACAGTCGCAAATCTCCCTGTTCACCTCGGCCAGGGTGAGGAAGCTCTCTGGAGGGGCCACTCACACTCATTAAAGCCATCCATCACCTCTCTGGCACAGTAACTGCCCCATAAGAGAAACCAACCAGTTGGCTGCAGTGAAGTGATCAGGGCGACTAAGCAACAGAGTTGATGTCCAGTTCGCATCAGTCTTACACTCCTGGGAAGCGCGCAAGTTCAGAGGTCGCCGATCTGAGGGGAAGAAGACAAAACTGCTCGGCTTTTCTCAGGCTGGTGGAAACTGCCATTCGGTTTGTGATTTCATCTGTTTTCTTTTAAGTAAAACAAAGCACAGTCAATAAGGTCCAGAAGGGAATGAAAGAGGAACAGCAGATTGTATTCAAGCCAAGAACACTTGAAACCAACAAAGGCAAAGTATTAAAGTGCCCTATTTTTTCAATATTAAAGGTAGGGTAGCCAATTTCGGAGTGGCTTATAATAGCAAACTAGCTTTGAAAGCATAAGATATCACCCTCCCTTCAGAGCGTCTCCAAAGCCACGTCTCCTTCAAAACACACAAACACATGCAGGTCGCCCACAACCAGAGCAGATTCAGCAAAGCATCACAAGACACAGAGTTAAATTACCTCAAAGCACATAGTATTGCAATAATAATGAACATAAACCACTTACAGATGTCCAATCTTTACTTAATGATTGGACAAACATTTTTTGGTCCTGAGACTTTCACAGAATATATATACATGTTCTAATATTTTGACCATCTCTATTTTTGATTGGTTGCTATCAGGATGTGAAAGGGAGTTTCAACCAGTATAGCAAAAAGTGTTTATCAAACAAATCGATATACTTTTAAAGTACTTTATTCTATGAAATGGCACCATGCATAGACTGACTTTGCAAATAATATACACTGTGGCACATTGAAAACATTGAAGTGTTTGTTTAAATGGTTTGACGTGCCAACTTCTGGCTAAATTCTTGGAGCAGGACCAGGGTTTGGGGCAAAAATGCAACCGAAAGTGACAAAAGATCCTAATAACCGGCTTAAACAGGGCCTAAACAACAGCTTCCAGGCATACTCAAGACCGCAGAAGTTGGGTCATGAGCATTTATTATCTATGATACGTTTACCAGTGGCCGTGAATTCAAATCCTTTGGAAAAGATACTGACCTGTAAGTTTAAAACTAGCATCTCCAATGTTAGTCCTCAGAATGCAACACATTGCTCATATCATGAGTTCCAGCTGTTCCCAGGGAGAGGCCTGAAATACGCCCGTGTCTAAACAGCATCTGTGCCTGCACCAACATTTTCAGTAATCGTGAGTCATGTCAATGAGCCTTAGAAAACAATGCTGTAAGTAGTTTAGTTTATGTTTGATTGCTTATTACTAAAAGCTGTGCAGATCAACGTCAGAGGAGCAAAAAGCTGCATTATTATTTTGTTTAGTTTAAAATGACAAAAATCCATATGAAATCAAAATTAACTATATATTCCTGGTCATATTGTGCATGGTTTTTCTATCTAAAAAAAGTTTGTCTTCATGATCTTGCATTCAAATAAACTGCTTGGCCTCTGAAATGACTTGGCTCAAACCAATCCCTAATTTTTGAATTCCTTCAAATCAAGTTCCACCCAGAGTTGTAATTGCTAACCAAAACTATTTATTTAGGTTTTTCATATAAAATGTATCTGAAAAAAAAACATATAATATAATATTTAAATAAAATATAATATTTCAATTAAAATAATTTCATATAATATTTATATGAAATATAAATATAATTATATATTTTATATTTATATATATATATATATATATATATATATATATATATATATATATATATATATATATATATATATATATTATCTTAAGCTGAAGTACTAAAATGAATAAAACTAAAACAAAGCATTCAGAGCAAGACATTTTTTAAAGCAATATAAAAATAAATAAATAAATAATACAAATGATAAAAACACGTAAAATTGATATACTAAACTTAAACTACTGTATACTTACTATAACTAAAATACAAAATTAAAACACTGTAATTTTTTGCTGTATCTTTCACTCCAAAATACTGTATGACATACGCAATTTAAAATGGGTTGAGAATCCACTTTAAATGTTGGCAAAAGTCATCCAGCATTCAAGTCTTGAGAATATGAGCTAAGTTTGGGCAGCAAAGAAAATGAAAAGGCAGAAAAAAAAGTAATTCTGGCTGAGAAATCACTGCAAAGGGCAGAACAGGTCCTTAATTAATCTGAGACCTCAAGCCCAGGCCCATGAGCTTCAGCTGGACTGTCATACACAACTAATCAAGCCAGTGTCCCAATTCAGAGGCTGTGTCCCTCGAAGGATGCCGACTTCAAAGGCCATGCTTAAAATAAAAGGCCTTGAAGAATGCAGTCTCTGAATTGGGATTCAGCTATCGATATAGAGACTATTAGGGCTGTATGTTAAAGAGAGGGCGGACTGTCAGGACAGAGTCAAATAGGACATCTGGGAAAAGAGGGTATGCCATTAAACAGCCGGATCAATCACGCACAACACAAAGGGGAAGTTCAAAGCAACTTATTTAATAGAAGTGGAATGGATGTCCCTAACAAAGGTAAAGTTTCTGAAAACTTCTCTCAACCAATAATTCAAACAAAAATGTCAAGCATTTTCATCTTTTCACACACAACTAAAAAGACAGATGTCTCTTTTGATGTTTGCCATTTTGTAATCTACTCTCATAAAGTGGTATTACACATTCTCATTTCTAATGTTGACAAAATTATGTATTTTATAAAGATCTGTAAAATGTCACATAGGTTTGGGAACTGAAAATCATTTCTTACTCAGAGCCTGTGCCATTGTTTTAAAATTACAGGAACTAAAAGACGTTCCAATCTGTTAATGGTTTCACATGCGCATTATTCCCTGATGCGGACAGAACTGTATCGTGAAACTGACAGTGGGACCAGTGTAGTCTGATTCTCGAACAAATGAATCTTATAAGCAAATTATTTTCAGGTAAATCAAAAAGTGAAATAAAAATAAATGGCACAACCATACAGTCTGATTCCCAAACAGATTAATATTAAGAGCCGGTTCTTTTCAGTAAATCAAAAACAAACAGTGCAGCCAGAATCATCTGACTTCTGAAGGAATGACACTCAAAAGAACCAGATCATTAAACACACAACTAACTAATCAGTGTATATGAATCAACAGTCAGTAATGTGATACAAATACAAAAGATTTTTCCTAAAAATATTTTATAAAGCTTCTTTTCTATATTTATAAGCTTCAGTCTGCATGCTGTGTGACACTGTCTGGCACAAACACACATAAGCTTCTTGATTAGTAGGAACAAGAACCACAGAGACACCTTAAATTTAACTAATGAGACCAAAATTACACTGCCCTTTTCAGCTTCCCATTACATGGTAATAATATCTGGTCTCTAATGCGAGGGGCCACAATATGAATACGTTTGCACCTACTATCTCATTAAAGAGTCCTCAGCTATCAAGCCCTCCAGTTTGTCTAGAGGAGGACACTTTTCTCCCTACAAGACAGTGACACTTGAGAAGTCCACTATGTGCCAGCCAGGAAAGAAAAAAGTGACGCTCACTCAAACACTTCTGTTCCTCCGCATTATTAACCTGACCGAAAAAAGCCAATCTTGCTGTCAAGAGCAGTAAACAGTGGCTTGTGTGAGGTTACGTGCTTGACATACAACAAAGATTGTAGTTGGAGTCCACAACAGCATGTTTCCTTAGTGGAGAAGGGGTAGGGGTCAAGAAAGTTATGACAAACTGACACGTATAATGATGCATTGTGGGTTATAAAAGATTTGTCTTTATTTCGTTCAATTTAAAACTATATTTTTCAAATGATTTTAATAGCATTAAAAACTGTATTTTGCACTATTTTTTTTACCAATCAAATATTTCGGTTTCATTTGTTCACATTAATTAACTGCTTTAGTTAACATGACCTAATGATGAAAAATGATTTTAAAACATCTCCCAATCTTAGTTAATGGCTCAACATTTACTAATACATAATAAGTAGGGATGCACCGATATGACAATTTTGGCCGATACCGATAACCGATAATTCGTTATATTTGAAAGTAGATATAACCGATATTTTGGCCAATAAATCTAAATCCAAATTTTTAGACAATTTTTGATTTTCCTCATTAAAAGCCAAGATACAAACACAATTATGATGTTCTTATTTTAATGTTGTGTAGCGATATGACAGACTAGCGCTGCACATTTTGCACTTTAACTGGATTTTCCTTTTTTAAAGTGATTTCAATCGTATTTCAAGCAATTTAAAAGCAACATGTTGAACAGTGCACATCTAAAGTTTCTCAGCTGAAGGAAATAATACATTATCTATCGGCTTTTAGATATCGGCTAAATGTTCTTGTTGGGCCGAGAACGATAACATTAAAAATGATCATATATCGTCCGACACGATAATGTGGCCGATATATCGTGCATCCCTAATAATAAGAATCAAAAGTTCTATCTGTTAATATTATTTAATGCACCTGAGAAAACAATGAACAGTTGTATAATAACTAAAGCTACCAAAGATTAAAGTTTAAATTAAATACTGTGATGTATTGACAAATGTTTCCTACCTTACTGTAAAGTAAAGTCTTACCCATATTTCTGTTATTTTATGTTAAAATAAATTGTTATAAATTAATCAAAACCCTAAAAAAAACATTTATATTGCGGTCTCCAACTTTCGGACATCATTGTACAGTGCAGATTGTATCTGGTGATATACATAACTGTAATGTAATGAAAGAGCAGACAGCAGTGCTTGTATTAGAGGGCTCTCTCCTCCACACATGACAAAAGCAATATATCTCTGAAACCGTTATTGAAGGGAATATTTTCTGGACGATGTCGTGAGTCCAAGGGTGTGGTGGTCCATACTGGAGGCCGAGGAACATGAGATCAATAAATCAATACAGCAACACATGGGAACGTAGGGGTGGGTGATATGGCAACAAATATATCATGATTCTTTTTCAGACTATTTTGCAAGTTGCTAAGCAGTACAGCAAAATTTCCCAATTAAAAAAAATTGCCTTAATACAGTAGGTAACAAAAGAAAAAATCAGTCAAAATTGGGGTAGGCAATATGACCAACATATTTTTCAATATGTTTTTTCAAAAACAGACATTTTAACCGTCCACAATCTAATTGTTCAAACTAAAATCTTCATATCGTACACCTATGGAAATGTCTTTGTGAGGAAATAATGCTCTTGAAACAGAACCAAAGAAAAGGGACCATCAAAAGGAATAGTGGCATTGATGTCTAGACTGCGGCTTCTGATTTCCACATTTTTTAGTTGCTGTAAACAGATTTCATCACGTCTTGATTTAAACTCACATCACGTCTTGATTACTGCAATGCACTTTTTATTGGCCATGACGTGATTCCATGTGTTTTTGCTGTTCACACATATATTTGTCAAGTATTAGCACATTTAGGCCACAATTACCTGCAGTCTGAACATCAGCCTACAATTTCCAGACGAGAAAAACCCATTTGACTTAATTACATGACCTTGACTCTTTATTTATTGGAACAAATGTCCCAGTGAGAAGAATGGAAGCTTTTAGTAGACAATGATGAATTTAATTAAGTGCGAGTGAACTGTGCTAAAATTCATAGCACACTACAACATAATCCTCTTTTCCCTGAAAATATTTCCAAACAGGATTAGCTGTGGGAGCTGAAGCTGGAGGAAAGGGAATGAAATGAAGAAAGAGAGTGATTCCCCCTCAAGTGTCTCCATCGCTCTCCTCTGGATCCTGTAACCAAGGAGACTGTTTCTACCTCAAAGACCTTAATATTTTGGGGTAGAGGGTAATACTGAAGAATACATTTGTGTGTTTGCAGTAATATTTTATAAAAATATCTTAAGATTTTACATATTCCAGGACTATATATATATATATACATATATGTTTGGGCAAAATTCTGAACTTAAAGGTCCCCTGACATGGGGTTATCTTATTATTTTATTTATGTTTCCTGGGTTGTCCATTTAATGTTATTTAAAAAAATGTAGAAATAAAAGGCATTTTTCCTAGCCTTATTTTAGCCTCTGCTTTGAACGCTCTGTTTGAAGGGGCGTGTCTGCTGTAGGATTCAATGTAACCGCCCACTGCTGTGATTGGCTGACATGCTTGCATATGAAATAGCTACATATTACATGTGAAACTCTCTCGAATACTTTTACAACAGTTATCGAGATTAACGAATCATGAGAAGTTTTTAAAGTATTTACTGTAAATCTATTCCCTTCACATAAAATGTTGCTGTGATGAGCATTGAGCAAGCAGACAGTCTGTTGATCGCGAGAATGAAAATATTATTGCAACGCAGTTTCTGCAATCTCTAATGCTTTCACCAATGCAAACACAATGATGTACATCCAGTAAGAGCTTCGTTGTGCAGTGTAACGCACGTCATTGATTTCATAACGAGTAGTCCAGATAAACTTGCGCTGAGTGGAAAGATTGTTCTTTGATCAATATGAATAATATGTTCACAATTTAAATAAGATTATTTTCATCCTACTAAAAGAAACAATGTGAAGTTGATATTTTAGACACTGGCTTGACTTACTGATGCATAAACAGTATTGAACGATTTTGAGAGAAAGATTACAAGTCTGAAATTGAACAATTAGGCTACACATCAGAAATTGTTGCTTGGTAACTTCCAAACGCGTTCATCGCAGCCAGTTCTATATTGGCCCAAGTAGAGGAAACAGTCGTTTGGATCATACAAAACTTTGGGAAGTTGTGTAGACGCATTTCCAGAGAAAATAAAATGAACCCATTGTTTCTTCAGAGACTTGGATGAAGGAACTAAAAAATACTTTTGTGTTCAATTATAAATCCGAACACTGATCAACTGCCATGCTTCGCTCGTTTGCAAGCCATGATATCTCTTGAGGAAAAACTATAGACTGTAAAGGGAAAAACTCAAATCGCGCTCGTGCATTCGTACTTCCTAGCTCATTTTCTCATGGGCCAAATTCTCTGGGCGGGCAAAGCAGAGAAAGGGGAGGTTACCTTTCTTCCGTATGACGTCATACGTAGGACATTCAAGATCAGCTCGTCTGAGCTTTCATTTCTCAAAGGCAGAGAAAGACAGTCAAAGCTCGGGTTACACCAATTGAAATTTCTAGCCACTGGGGGACCATATACAGGCTAGGGGAACTCATATTAATGTTAAAAAACCTCAGAAAGTGAAAAATTCATGTCAGGGGACCTTTAAGAACTGGCACCTTCAATCATGAGTGTAAATTCAACTGAACTGACTGCAACCTAAAGGCTGCTGAAGTAGAATGACAGGAAGAGGAATTTTCTGAAATGCAGCAGTCCAACATTGTCATTAGTTTATCACACGTTTTGTGATAAAACATTAATTAATTTGGATACATCATTTTGATGAATTATTCTGGTAACGCTTCCTTTTACAGTACAGTACTTACTGTGTACTTACAGTGTACTAACCTAGAAAGTACTGGCTAATATAAGGTAAGTACATGGAACAGGGTTAGGTTTAGGGGTAGGTTCAGGGTTAGTACTAGTTATTACCCAGTAATTGTAGTTACTAAAATAAGTACATAGTATTTACATGGGTAACTGGACTGTAAAAGGAAGCGTTAACAATTATTCCCTGAGAGGTAGGTATTTACATCTAAATAAAATCTATTGATTTATATTGATGTTTGGCTCTATATGAAAGAGTTTACAATAAATAGAATTTTGTGTAAAAAAAAACAAATACAAAAAAAGTTTTCACACCTGATCCTAACCATATAAATAATTGTCAATTAAATGTAAATGTACATTTTTTATACAATCAAACGGTTTCTTTCAGTTTTATTCCACTTGAATTACAATTCTGCATCAAGTTGGCTTTCTCCCTTGGAAGTTTAAATGGCATTCTCTATTCAATTCTGAATTCTGAAAAGCTTGGTACACAAATCAAGCCAGATTCAGCCTATTGGGTTTAAAAGTGAAACTGTAATCTTCCACAGGGCAGCTTTAATACTGAAAAAAGTTACATTATCCCTGGCAGAAAAAGATAACCTTGTCTTGTTGGGCCTTTTGGACTAAATTCTATTTGTATAATACTGACACACACACACACAAATAAAAAAAAAAAAAAACACCCAAAACATCCTTAAACAGGCAGTGGTCAAAAGATCTGAAGAGCATCTAACAGATTGAAAATCTCAGCCAAACAGCCACGCAGCAAACCAAATGATCCGTAGAATATAATAGTAAGAGAGAGAATGAGAGAACAAATTCCCTGGAGCGGCTGTGATGGAGATCACCGGCAGCACTATTGCATGCTGTTCTTAACATCAGAGAAAAAAACAATCAGGAGTGATCACAGGTTTAAAAGAGATCTGTGAAGTCGCACATTCACAGAGCTGAGCAGCTATAATGTGCCCTGAGACCGGTGTCTTGTAATCTTACACAACGTAGTAACGTACTTATCCTGTCCGACAGCTGGTTTTGTACGGAGAAAGAATATGGGCCAGTGCCATATCGAACGGCTATGACTTTGTATGGCATGTGTACAGATTCCATTTAAAGTGTCCATCATGAGAGAGGCTTTGACAGAATTAATGTGATCTGTGAATAATGTTCAGCATAAATCTGCAGAGACTGGTGCCAAAATCTGTTTAAAAGCAAGTTAGTCCATCTTTGTACTCTAATACCCCTGGCCAGCTATTTCTGCTAAAGCGAAAGACAGAATTATCCAAAATTACACCTTTATCATGTTCCAAAGCCCTCTGAGTCTGCATTTACCTACCCTGTCTATGGGGTGAGAATTGTTGCATTATTCCAAATAAATAGATTATGATCCACAAATGTAAAGAGATTCACAAAAATATCAAATTCACAAATAAACAGATTAAGATCCACAAATAAATGTAAAGAGTTTTAAAAAAATAATAATAATAATATTTACAAATGCACAAATGGGGATTTACAAATCAAATAGAGATTTACAAATGCACAAAAAACTGTTCACAAATAAATGCCAAGCAGAGTTGTGTTTGTGGCATAAAAAAACCATTTGTAAATATATATATATTTTTTTATTTGCGTGAGTTTTGTAATTTTTTGTGAAACTCATTACATTTACTTGTGGATCTTAATCTATGTATTTGGAATAATACAAAAAATTTCAGCCCATGCCTGTCTGCCAGTCCAGCCACAAATAGAACCAATTCTCCAAAAAGCGAGGAAGGTAAGCAAGGACTCCAATCCAGATTAATCACAGTAGATCTGAATAGACAGGCAAGCACACGGACCGGGCAGGTGGAGGAACTTGAGAGCCATTTAGCTCAAGAAGACAAACATTGCGCCATGGGGAGCCCAGAAACATGGGGCTCATCGAGAGGAATGTGCATATATTTTAAGCCAACACTTTACCAATGTCAACAATAGGGATTTATTTTTGTAATTGTTGGCCACCAAAATATTTAACTAAACATTATTTATACACTTAATAAACTATTAAAATAATGGGCTGAATTAACACATTTAATTTTTGAATGTGCGTCAGCTATCAATGAAATGCAAACAGCCTGCTAACATTTTCACCCCATTACAAAAAAGCAACATAAACATGTACTGTAATATACATATTTATATAATAAAATATAAATTATATTTATATTCCACTAAAAATAATTATATTATGGTATATTATGTTATATTATAGAGTAACACTGCATACATTTATACTTGATTGGCAGCCCTAATTAATTCAATTTTCTTAACCTGAGTCAATCTGTATCAGTTCTCAATCAATTCAAATATCAATTGTAGACTATAGCAGCTTTATTTTATCTGCATACTTTATAGTACTGTGCCTTATTCACTTAGCACGAGCACTAAACAAACCGAAACACCAGCCAACGTCGTTCCTAACAGTCCTGCGGTAAACGTATAACTCCACTTACTGCTATTAATAAATATTTGCAGCCCCATAAAACCTTGAAGATAGAAAATACACTCCCACATAACCAGTCACTGTGACATCATTAGACAGGAAGAGGCCATATGACAGCTGATGCAGGATTTTCATCCTCTGTCACGTCAATGTGAAATGAGCAAAGGGACACTGTGTGTTTGTCATGTCTCAGCTGCTGCAAAGCTAATGGCAGCACAGAACCCAAAGCATACGAGCACCTACTGTACACAAGCTTAAATTAATGAGCAGAATCCTTGAATTCATTTAAGCAGCATCTAACATTCCCAGATGAACGTGAAAAATATTTATATATATATATATATATATATATATATATATATATATATATATATATATATATATATATATATATATATATATATATATATAAATATATATATAAAATCTCACACACGTATTATATAAACAAACTTTTATGTTAGATGTGATTAATAGTGAATAATCGATTTGACAGCACTAATTCGTTGAGCAAAATCTTCATCTGGATCTTTAAAGCAGACTTAAGCCTAAATAACACTACATGATTTTAAGCCCGATTTGCAAATCGTTAAGCTTGCCGACAGGTCAGGCTGTTATCGGCGTGCAAATCGCGGGGATTCGCATGCCAATCTGTTAGTATGAAAGAGCCAACAATGCAACACACGCATCGCAGAGCCCAGAAAAATATCTAGCATGCTAGATATCCATAGCTGTCGCATCGACTCAGCCTCACGTGATCTCATGAGCTACAGCCAATCAGAGCAAGGCATAGATTGAGGTCACCGGGTAAATCTTATTTTTTCTTTTTTCACGTTTTTTTCTCAGAGCAAATCATCGCACAAACAGTTTGCAGCACTAGATTCTGTCTGACGTCCATATTCGAGTGTTGTGTTCGTCTTCTTCACTGGGCATTGGCGCATGCACTGTATTCGCGTCATTTCTGGTTCGTTTTTTAATCACGTGATTTTTTGTGACAAAACTTGGTTTGTAGACAAGATAGAATGGTTGGGTGACAGAGTTGTTGTCAACTCGTGTAGTGCGTTACCTCTTGTTGCGGATCAATCATGTTGTGTCAAGTGGTGGGAACAGCTCAACCACTTGAACACTTGAGTAAGTCATGTAGTGTGAACCGCAGAGTTCAACCAGACGTTTTGAAATCATGTAGAGTGAACTAGGCATTAGTTGAGTGAACTTGAATAAAAAATGTTTGTTACTTAACCAGTACATTTGTCTAAACACACCTCAACAAAAATTGAAAACTATTTTTCTGATGGCCTGCCAACATCTCTACTTTTTTTTTTTTTAACTAGGTTTTTACAGAAACCAAACGTTCAAGTTTGCATTGACATTGGGGAGTAAAACGTAAGCATTGGGCCCATTCGGCCACATGACACTTCCATCAATTAGCCTCAAAACACTCTCACACTTGCCCCGGGCCATCCTTATTTGCTGAGCTGTGCTAAATCATCCCTTTGAGTACTGTTGTCGTGATAACAAAATTATAGCTTCAATATCTATAAAAATATCAACACATTCTCATCCTTTGGCATCATATAGGTGACGCCATATGACATTTCGTCAAAATATTACGCACATGACACCCTTTACCGTCAATATAACACGCACTGTTATGGGTAGGTTTAGGTCTGAGGTAGGGTCTGCGTCTCATATTGACGAACGGGCCGAAGGATGAGAACAGGCTAAAAATATAGGCAACTGCTGCTACAGGTATACACTGAACAAAATTATAAACACAAAAAGGCCTGTTTCTCTCTAATATAGTTCACAAATCTGTCTTATTCTGTGTTAGTGAGCACCTCTCCTTCGCTGAGATAATCCATCCACCTCACAGTTGTGGCATATCAAGAATCAGTGTGATTATTGCACAGGTGTGCCTTAGGCTGGCCACAATAAAAGGACACAGTTTTCAGACTAAGTCTTGACTAGAGATTCTGCATGCATGATTAATTTAAGTGGAAGAAATGAAAAAGTGAAAGCAGATTTCCAAATGAAAGCAGATCTCACAATAATAAAAAATTAATGATGATAATAATTAGATTGAACTCGTGCTGAATGAGATGCATTGTTCTGTGACACGTTTGGCACCAGTATGCAGGGAGGGTTGAGGAACTTTAACAGCAAGAGTTGTGCGTCTGTATAATTGAGAAATGATACACTCCTAACCTCTGCCAGCAGAAAGAAAAGACTCCACCAGAGTCAGATTAGCATCTGAATGCCTTCTTAGTAATGTTTTCACTGGATAAGTTCAGCTTCCCTAAGGAATCTGCTAGGATGATAAGACAGAAGCCTAGATGAAGAGGGAGAAAAGCAATCAAAAGAGTTGAGAAAATCCAAATGTGTGTGAGGGAGAGGGATTGTCGAGTTTGTCAGTGACTGATGCCTCTATAGGAGTTGATTAATAAGGCTCTGTGTGCCAACATCAACAAGTTTTTTTTCCAGGTGTCTATCTTCACAGGCACATACAGTGTTGTGTGATGAAAAGGGCTATGAAATGAGGGGAAAAAAGGTTTCATGCCAAATCCAGATGCTCTATTTGGTTGCCTAGTTAGGAAACCTACAATATCAAAATGTTCACCAATGTATCACTTAATGTCAATATCCACTATACCGTTCAAAAGTTTAGGGTCAATAACGATTTTAAAAAAGAATTACTTTTATTCATCAAGGATGCATTAAATTGATCCAAAGTGACAGTAAAAACATTAAGAATGTAAACAAAATATTTCCAATTTCTAATAAATGCTTTAAATGTTTCCACAAAAATATTAAGCATATTTCTGCATGCAACATTTAAAGGGATACTTCATGTTATTCCCTTAACTAAGATGAGTTGATCATACCTCTCTATTCTCAGTGCGTGCACTCAATCGCTCTGGCGCGTGAGACACTTTGATAGCACTTAACTAGCCTAACGACCAAACACCTCCATGTTTCCCTATTTAAATACAGTTACACGAGTAGAGTAATTCGACCAAGAATGGTGACACAAAATAAAACGTTGCACTTTTCTAAGAGTCGCTTCTCTGCTTGGCCCCTATTAAATGAACAGGGCTGAGCTAAATGCTATCAAAGTGTCTGCGTGCCAGAGCGATTGAGTGCACACACTGAGATGAGAGAGGTATGTATCAACTCCTCTTAGTTAAGGGAATAACATAATTTAATATGAAAAAACAGTGGAGTATCCCTTTAAGCAGCACAACTCTTTTGAACAGTTTTAATAAGAAATGTTTCTTGAGCACCAACTGAGCATATTACAATAATTTTCAAAGGAGAAGATTATTCATTAAAATACTAGAGTTCTTTCAAATTCTAATATTTGACAAAATTACTGTTTTACTGTACATTGTGAAAAAATAAATTCAGCCATGGTGAGCATAAGAAACTTCTATCAAAACATTTAAAAAAATCTTACAGATCTCAAACTCGAATGTTAGTGGACGCCATCTCAATTAAATTGAACTAATTCAATTAATTTTATAATTGTATAATTTCAGTCAGATTGTGGTTGGCAAGCTAACCATTTGCCTAATAGCTTACTGTAGTGTTAATAACCTAAATTGTGTCATAAATCCTTATGTTTTATCACATCTATGCTTTTTGTTCCGGCATTAAAAATTGCTCCATCTCTGAAATTCGAGAGAAACCGGATTTGGCATGACAACCAATTTATTTTCACTGAAATTTTGTCTGCATTGTTCTGCCAAATAACACCCTAAAATTGAATTGAAGTAGTGGAATAACAACGCAATTCTCGTGCATGCGTCGTGGCAATCTCTTAAACTCTCGTCTCAGGCCCAGAAGGAAGAAAAGGGATAGTCGAATAAAGTCGTTATTCTTGTTTTATTTCACGCACAAAAAGGATTCTCGTTGCTTGATAAATTTTTCAGTTGAGCCAGTATAGTCACATGGAATATTTAAACATCTTCTTCAATGACTTTCTGGGACGTCAAGTTTCAGTCCTTTAGGAGCCTATGTAGCAGTGATCTACCTCTCAGATTTAATCAAAAATATCATTTGTGTTCCGAACATGAACGAAGGTCTTACGTAAGTAATACTAGAAGGTGAGTAATACTAATAAATGACTTTTTAATAAAATTTTTGGGTGAACTAACCCCTTAATATATGCTGTTTACTGTTGATGATCGCATTATTTTTCACATGCATTTATTTACATATGAGATTTTCTGCGTGTTTCTGCTTCTTCTTTGCCTCTGTTTTGATCTGGAGATAATGCACTCGTTCAGGAGATGTGTAATAGCACCCCCTACCGTATAACAGTGAAAACACGGAAAGCCCAATCTCGTCGTTTCTCTAGAAGATGAGAGAACTCGTCAAATGGCGGGAAAAGAGTTAAAAAGAAATGCCACCAAAAAGCAGCATATTTATGTTTACTATATAACCATGACCAATTGGTCTTCTAGTACTACAGGAACCAGAATCATTAAAATCCTTAAGATTCCATTTCCCAAGTGATTAGCATTTTCAGCTTCTCTGACAGTGAAACAAACAAGCGGCAGTGCACTGCAATAATGATCAAGGTTTTCGAGATCAAAAGCCAGTTCAACGGTGAATGCTGTGTGAATGCTTCTAACCACTCATTTTCAGGCACCTCACGTCAGGGTTTTTTGGCTGCTCATGCTTATCACGGCAACAGATATCTCAGCAAAGATACGTGATGATCTGAATCACTCATTTCAGTGATACCATTCTAACAGGCGTGGAATGTAAATGATTGGAGATGGAACATGCACTTCAGTGAAGAACATGAGTAAATGCTGCAGTGACCTTGTTAGAGGTTCTCTCCACATCATTTCTCATCTTAAAGTGCTATTCTTTCAACTCTATGTTGTGTGTCTGTGACAGCTGGCTGCAGACCTGGTCTTGGGGGACTGTGTATCAGTGAGCTCAGTCCAAAGAGGTTCTGTGAGCTTATTTTGTCTGACAGGGTTTGTCTGACAGGAACTGTTCTCCAGGGATTCGGACAGCAAAGATCACAATTCCAGGTTTCTCTCAAGGGGTGTGGGTAAAAGGCATGGGAGAACTACAAAGAATGTGCTTAGGGAACCATAAGATGTTTCTTAAGAATCTAGGAAATAGGTTAATATAATGTCTGCCTTCATGTTGTTGCACATGTGTATGAACCCGAAAAAGATATTTTACACGTTTAGGTTGCTCTTTTTCATAGAATCAAAAGAGATGGTGACTGAAAAAACCACATATTTTTACAGATAATTCTACACAAATTATTTAAATTTCAGGTGGAAAAAGAATATAAGTTGTGTATTTGGGCATTTTGTATAGGCATTTAATTTTCTTTTTTTTATTTACACTACCGTTCAAAGGTTTGGGGTCAGAAATGTTTTTAAAATAAGTGTCTCATATTATACTTACCAAGACTGCATTTATTTGATCAAACATACAGCTAAAACTGTAATATTGTAAAATATTGCTACAATTTAAAATAACGGTTTCATATTTTAATATATTGTAAATCGGGCTGTCAAATCGCAATTAATCGCATATTCCAAAATAAAAGTTTGTGTTTACATAATATATGTGGGTGCACTGTGTATAATTATTTTGTGTGAAAAAAAAAAAAAAAAATATATATATATATATATATATATATATATATATATATATATATATATATATATATATATATAAAATACACACAAATGCATGTATTTAAGAAAAAATATATTTTTTATATATAAAACATTTATAAATAATATAAATTATATATAAATCTATATACATGTATAAAAATTTCTTAAATATATATACACAAGCAAGTGTGTATATATATATATATATATATATATATATATAGTATGTATATATATATATATATATAGTATGTATATATATATATATATATATATATATATATAATAACACAGTGCACCCACATATGTTATGGTAAACAAACTTTTATTTTTGGATGCGATTAATCATGATTAATAGTTTGACAGCCCTAATTCTAAATGTTATTTATCCTTTTAATGGCAAAGCTGGTTTTTTTGCAGCATCAGTCTACAATGTCACAAGATCCTTCAGAAATCATTCGAACACTTTTTTCAGGATTATTTTCTGAATAGAAAGTTCAAATGAACAGCATTTATTTTCATTAAAGTTACAATTTTAATGCCATTTTGACCATTTTTGATCAATTTAGTGTAGTGTAAATAAACATTTGAATGGTAGTGTATTTAAGGATCAAGTCATTAAACTGAAGAAAAAGCAAAAAAAGTGTCTATAACAAAGTCTGTAACAATAAATAGAATCGAATAAGAAATTTTATTGAATATAAATAAACTATTCTATTTTATTGTGCATATTAACCATTTTAAATAATTTTTCAATAATAATTTTTTTTTTCAGCACCAGTCCACATTAATTTTCATAATAGTTTGGCATTCTGCAAATGCATCTTCTTTAGGTTCAATGGAAGATAGAAATTACAAATTTGGAACGACGTATTGGAGGGAGAATACATGATGACAGAATTTATGCACAAACTATTACTTAAAAAAAACAAGCACTAATTAGCATCATCACTGTCAAAACAATAAAAACATACCCAAAAAAATGAATGATAAAGCAGTTCTGTATCTTCAAAAAAGACAGTTATTAAAGTCTCACTGAATAAATTACACTCAAGTGCAAAATGCTTCCTGTTTATAAGTTGTCATTGTCAAGCTTGCCAACAGAGTTGTAGTTTTACTATGACAGATCATGTCATTGAATAGGAGTGAGAGAATTCAAACGACTACTATTTAACTTAGTGGGTGTAAATCTATGGCTGTCTGTGACTGTAAACGCTATGTGACAGAAGCTTCATGACTAATGAGTCAAGACCAAAATTATTCCCTCACAAACTCTGCACTAGTCAACAGCTCATGCAATGACAGCCCTTTTTCAATACAACAAAAATGTCTAAAGCCTTTCCAACATGTGCAATACAAATATGCCCTTGGTCACATGGTTACAAATATGTAAGAAAAGAAGTAGCATCTGACGTCTTATTTCAAGCAGAGGTTGTAAATAAAAGAAATCCAATTACCTGTGATGACGAGGATTCCGAGATACACGTGTCCGCATGAAAGAAAAGAGAAAGTCACTGTTAGAATCAATATTTATTTTAGTACTTCCTGCTACTGTATTAAAAAAGCAATTACATTAAATTCATTTAATCAGCATTAATTCTTATGTTTGTCAGAGATGAACTGATTCGAAAACAGCAGATTCAAGGACACACATTTTGTTTTTTCAGCGACCAGTGCTCAGTGAGACGCAAAGACATTTTTAAGACTGAAGAAAACTACTGAAGCAAACACTAAAGGACTTGATTCTCAGGGTGTGAGGCGTATGATGCTGTAACACTGCTTGACTTTAAATTGGATTCCCAAAATCAGATCATCCTGAAATACAGATCACAGGTTCAGATTTCAGAAAATGTCTATCTTCAGGAACAGATTACAAAGGAACCTCCATCATGGAGGTTCCTTTAAACTGTTTGCAATGTCTCATTTAATGTCATTTAAAAGAGATAGTTCACATAAAATTAGCCATTTGTGGGAAATTAATGGGATTAATAGGAATTTAAACCTGTATAAAATTAGCCACATGGAACAGCAGTTTGGAAAATGAATGGATGAGCACAACCCTCAGAGTGCATTTTGGTATTCTCTAACTGTTAACTGTACATCTGTTGCACGCTCGTTATTTTGGTGCATTGTGGGGATTGAAAGTGCACTCCGGTAACGTCCACTATAGTTTCGGACACCACTACAAATGGCGGTCCCCTCAAAAAGTGCCCTGATTTAGGGCAATAGGGGTTAATTTTTAAACACAACCAAAGAACACAAATAGATGGGTCAGATAAGGGTGGCATCCAAAATTTGTATTGTTGGTGTGCCTCCAGGAACAGGGTTGGGAAACACTGACTTATTATTACTCTAAGGTACAAATATGCACCTTTTAGGGTGGATGAGGTACTCCATTTAAGGCAGGGGTGTCCAAACTCTGGTCCTGGAGGGCCACTGTCTTTAAGAGTTTGTTCCAACCTGCCTCCACACACCTGCCTGGAAGTTTCTAGTATGCCCAGGAAGAGCTTGATAAGCTGGTTCAGGTGTGTTTAATTGGGGTTGAACTCTGCAGGACCGTGGTGCTCCAGGAGCAGGTTTGGACACCTCTGCTTTTAGGGTACTGCCCCAGTGACAAGCTGTTGTACCCCTAAAGGTACATTTAAATAAAAAGAAAATGTGACAGGGAAAGTTTGCCAGTTCAAGCAAGCAGCACATTTGAAACATATTAGTCTATGATGTCGGTGCAAAAAAATGAGTAAAGCATCCCATGGTGGAAAGAAAAGCCTTTCATGTGCGGGAGTGTGTTTATGTGCCATTGAAAGTGACCTTTTCTGAGGCTGGCTGCCAGCTTGGAGATGTGAACTGCTTTGAATGCTCTCAAAGAGAAGCACATAATCTCAATGTGGTCTCCATCGAAACATCCTGTATCCCCAGAGGGAGTCAGATCTATGGGAGGTTGTGGAATGAAAGAGATTTCCAACAGGCTATGATAAGACAAGCTGAATATGGCTGTGAACAGAACATTTTAGGATCTGAGAAATGTTTGCATTGGCCCTCTGAAAAGGTCTCAAATGCCGACTTAAAGTTGTGTCACATTAGCAACATTTCTGCGACATTCCACAGGCAAAAAAATGTCAATTGTCTATTGTCAATAGTTGCAATGTATAAAAACCAAGGTCAACCTGCAAATCCACATGACCAACTTGAAACCGTAGCAAAATATGCATGGGAAATCTTTTACCCTAATGCAAATTTCCAGATTCCTGTTGAAATGACTGGAGTTTGCCCGTGAAAATTCTATTTGTCCAGAAATGTATTTTAAGTTGTCAGAAATATTGGTTAACCTAGGAACTATAGCTGGGTTTCCATTCAAACATGAAGCCAATCTGATCAAAGTTTGCAAAAAAAACAAACAAATGCGAATTAGGTGCGTTTCTATCAAGTTGTTCAAGCAGTTGACAGTGATATTGGTGACCATACAGTAAATAAAAAAGAACATCAGTGGAAACAGCCAATTAATCACGTGGGTTTAATGTTTGCTATGTCAGAATTTAGTTTCCATCTCCCATTGTTCGTATTAACTCTTTTCGCACGTCAAAAACCACAACAACACAAAATGCAAGTAATCGACTTTTTTCCCAGCAATTTGATGCAATGCTTCAAAATACACATAAAATTAGGTTGATGGAAACATAGCTATTGTAACTATTTCTCATGTAGTATCATGAATATCCCAGCAAAGTTGACACTGAGATGTTGTGGAAAGTGCATGCGTAAATTTGACCTTTTTTTTTTATTCTCTGATTTTTTTTTTTTTCACAATTGTACTGAATCTGACTAGTGTATTTGACCCAAAACACAACGATCGTACCCAGAATTTTAACATAACACAATGGTTAAGTCCTTCCTTGGGTTCCTTCTTTATCCCTACTTTGATGAACCCATAGGCCCCACAGTTTGTGGACATCATGGACATGTGATGTCCAATACAAATCCGAAACATTGCAAGTACACATAATTTGCGCCATTCAGGGCCTAAATCTAAGAAAAAGAGCACTGCTAAATGTGCCATGAGTTTAAAACTATAGCCTGAAATTAAAAAACCAATAATAAAATTGAACAACACAACATTCATTCTAAAGGTAAAATAAGCACAGCTCAAATGACTTTCACCAGATGCATAAGATGGTAATTCAGGCAGCCGCACAACATTTAGTAAGCACTAATTACTCTGGAGGGAGATGGAAGGCCTTCTGTTTGGCGGCCAGCAGCTGCAATCACAGAGCAAGGACAGATAACACGACCTCGTTTGTTTTTCACAGACTTTAACAACTCATTACCACTCCTGAACGCAGAGAAATTATACCCTACTGCTGCTAATGTTTCTCCTCACACTAACATATGTTTTATAAAGCACTCTGGCATGCGTGGCATCAGGAACACAACATTTAGTGCAGAAGTCCTATGGCTCCGTTTAAAGAAATGGGCACTCAGTGGTCGTCCCGAACAGGCGCACTGCATGTCTATAATTCACCTGGACTAACTATCACAAACAACACATCTGTTCCCTGTAAACAGAAGCTTATAGTAAAGCAGCAATAAAAAAGGAAAAACTAAACTAACTCAATTTCTACTTCAAAATGATGAATTCAATAGAAAAGTCCTTCAAACATTGTAGTCAGCATGAAACTGAAATCTTTCCTTTTGTGATCAGAGTGAAACAGCCCTTGAAAATAAAAATGAAGGCCAAGACTCGATTTTGTCCATGGAGACATTATTGAATTGTAGAAAATGTTGTCGATTGCTTACTGCTGTGATCGTTTTATTTGACCGACTGATGTACACGGCTTCAGAGAAGAGATGTTGTTGCAAACGGGCGGGTGCATTAAGGTTTTTGATGAAAGGCACGTTTTCTTAAAACAGAATGATGTTCACAGATAAAACATTTAATAAAAAAATAAAAAAATAAGAATTGTCAATTTGGATTTCATGGTGACTAAATCATACATCGCCATAAATAAACAGCTGCCTTGATGCCTAACCTCATTCTGTTTCTTCAACTAGCCCACCACTGCAACATCCATCTCTCTCAATCATGTCCAGAGCCAGTGCTGTCTTCTTGATCATTAGAGCCCTGTTAGATGAAAGCAGAGCAGAAGAGAGCCGCTCCACACTCGGCTTTCGTGTCTGAAGTGTTGTCAGGGCAGGCTGGACCCGTCAAACGATGTAGCTGCATCTGTCCCGGCTCTTCAAAAACCCTTGTTCCACCATTACCTGAGCATCAGCATGAAGCACCTGCCATCAAAGCGGTCATTTCACAAGAAGGACTTCCCAGAAATCGATGGGATATCACGTATTTCACAGATGAAGGAAGGAACAATCACAAAATCGCCCTAATCAAGACCAAAATGATCATTGCATCTTAAGCTGTATTCCTTTCTGACTCGTTTTAAATTGGAACAGATTTGCCACTAAACGAGCGATTTAAAGCTTGAATCGGCACATTACCCAAATAAGGGCCTGCCAAATGCAGATCTTTAACAGCTAGGCTACATTGCGTTGACTGAAGCCTATAAAATGTCAAAGCGCCATAGAGATATCATCAGATATGTCTATATTTGCTGAAACAAAGACACTTCAGGGAATTACATCACACTTCTATTGGTAAAATCAGCCTGAATTGTCAAACTAATCTTAGGCATCTTGAAAGATGCAGAAATGTCAAATGAGGTTGAAAAGAGCTGAGGGAGTTGGGTGAGAATCTTGAGTTATGCCGTAAGATAAACGCTCAAAGCTATAACATCAAGAAGGGGAACAGACAGTAGTATTTTTCCTTCAAGTGAAGTGCTTGTAGGTTATCTTAAACTCCTGCTTTATGCTCTGTAAACTATCAGCAGACATTAATAAATCTATCTGCACTTCAATTTAGGATGGGAAACAACAGCATGATTAACTGAGGAAACAGTGACTCAACCACTCAACTGGTAACACAGACATCCACAGATCCTCATTACGGTGTTTACAACCACCATTCCACTTGATACTTGATACTGCATAGAGTGTATGAATGTCATTTACTTGATTTCACACAAGCAACAGCTGCACTACTGCCAGAAAACAGACCAGGCTCGTTTTTATTTTTTTTCACGTTCTCCAAAATAGAGATTTCTCTGAGAAGGGAACTTAATTTAATCTCTTGCCAAATTGTCACATGAATATAAAAAAGTCACGCAGTCAGCACTTTCAAACAGAAGGCTTAAAAACTTTTAAGCCCAGATCTGACCTCAAATGTAGCAGCAGTAAATTAAATCATGATTTATAAAAAAATATTTTAATTAAACGAATACTTTCTGAATACAGTAAGTCTGATGATTAGACAGTACAGAGGCCCTCTGAGCTTTCATTCTCAAAAATCCCAGCAACAGCCTTGTGTGAATATGGATTTATGCAGGGGATCACAGATTCAGAGATGCTGATTAAAACCAGAGTCAGAGTCAAAAAAAAAAACATTGTGATGCCCGATGCCATGTGTACTGTTAAATAAAACTATTGAAAAAAACTTGTTTTTGTTGATTGAAACATGAAATAAGTTGATGAAAAATAAAACAAAAATAAAGTTAAATAGAAATATTTAAAGCAAACAAAATCCAATAAAAATGACAAGGACAAAACAAAATGACCAATTTAAATTTCAAATAAAATAAAAACTTATTAAAATTCCAAAATATTGAAATATAATTCCAAAATAAACTAAATATCAATTGTAATTATTAATAAAGTTCTGTAATAGTGTGTAAATAATAATATAACAATAATAATAATAATATGATGCAAAATGTATTTATACTTCATATATCCATTATTACAGTTGATTTAAAATGTTTAATACAAAACATAAAATACAGTACAAATCTTGCATAATTTTAAATTATATGCATCAATATGACAATAAACAGCGATATTTACACAAAAAAAATACTATTTACTTAAAAAATATATTTACACTACATTGAGTGCTAAGGCTTTAAATCATCAATTTAAACTGATAGACAGAAATTAATCAAATATACACTGTAAAAAAATAATCATGATTTGTTATCATAACATTTTATCTTCTGTCAAATCAACTTAGAAAAATTATGTGGTTCAGATAACATAATATTTTGAATTTCTGATTATTAAATCTTCATTGTATTAACTCAATTTTTAAATTTCACTGAACTTAGGTTACTTCATTTTTTAATTTTTTTTTACAGTGTACCAACTCTAACGTGGTTTTTGCTACTTACATTTAAATGATAAAAAGTTTAAAATTATATATAAACATCGGTCATCAAAGCGCTCATACTAATGAGACAATGGCAGTTGCTATAGAAAACTGACGGGCCACATAAAAAGTTAATTAAAATCAATGAAAATGTAAGATGTTGTCTTATCCAAATCATTACAGATATCTAACGAATATTCAATATTTCGCTAAGTCATACCTTCCAAAAGACAGAAACACCCAGAACTTAATAAGGAGCATTAGCTTGTTAACAAAACCTGCTGTTCTGCACAACTAGATCATGATGGATGACAGCTATTACACACATATCAGTCTCATGAAGTGATCGCCTTAAGCAAAAAGAAGGAAGAAAACGACCATTTTTGCACAGCCTATTTAACAGATTTCAGTAAATGTTTAAATATGATAATCTGCATCTACTCAGACCTAGTGCCATTAGCTAATGTATTGCTCGGTGATTTTGTCACATATGTGGAGTGTCATAAAAATGTATTTAGACAGCTCACAGATGCAGTTGAAAGAACATTTGGTGAGGCGGAGAAACTTCCATAGGAAAGGGATGCTCCTTCTCCTCAGAATAGCAAATCATATGAAATCATAAAAAAACATTCGGTTCCGACACAGATTTGTATATAAAATCTGTTCCAAATGTAAATTTACTGCAATACATCCATTCACTTTCCAGTCTGTTCCATGCAGTAGTAGGGCAGTTGGGCTGGGAATTTAAGGACTGTTAAATACCCCACAGGAGCCACAACCATCCGCTCCTCACTCATTAATTACTTTAACTAATTAGCTAGCCAGGCATTCTGGGAAACGTTGGGTGTCTTCAGCTTCAACTTCTAAGAACTAATTTGTGTTCGCAACGCTATTCCGTTACAGAAAAGCTTTAAATAATTCAAGACATTACACCATCTTTGTCTCAGCCGGCACGTCTTTGCTGGGTGGGAATGTGTTGAAGACTAATCTCAGCTGGTGGTTCGAGAGTGAGGTCATGGTGGACATCTACATACTATTGTCTGATGAGATTTTACACAACGTTTGGAAATAGAGTCGCTCTCCCAATGGCCTTAATAGCCATTCAGTGAGTCAGTGAAAAGTAGTTTGTTTCTGAGCCAAGATGGCTGCCCCTTTCACCCCTGCAGTGGGAATGTTCCAAGCGCCCGGTGAAGTGCGAAGTGAAGTGGATGCACGAGGTGTTCGGACATCTTAAGAGATTCCAATCAAACAATTCAGTCCAAAAGGCACTATAAACGGCATAAGGAACGACAAAACTCAGGAAGTGGACAGGGAAATTTATGCACCAGTCATTAAAACAACCTGAATATTATTTAGTATACACTATTACACTATTCTCACCTAATTGATCATGTTTACTTGAAATTTACTTGGCTTCCTTAGAGAATGCAAAAAATAAAGCACAAGAGCAGCAATATACAGCTATATATCTTGGCTTAAAATCATCATAAAGTGCTTACAACCTAATTTAGTTGAATATTGTGACATCCATGAGTAAAAGCGAATGAGGCAGGACTTGATTTTATCCACTGGGAATTGATATAATGGTGAAAAGCATGACATACCTGAATTAAGCCAGACGAATGAGTGTTCTGTTAAAATAAATGTCAAAATAGTTGTTTGTCTACTGGTTAACATCACCTAATAAGCCGCACAGCTAAGTGACATTAGCAGAAAAGCAAAGCCATTACAGAGAAAGAGCAAGTTACTACATTTTGATGAAAGATTACAAATTTGGAATAACATGCACAATAAAAAAGGAATGTCCATTAAGAAAGTAAATTGTCAAATCTGATTTCATGTTGACATTATGTTTTAAAATCCCTAAAGGTTGCCCTATTGTTCTCCAACTAAACAATCATCCAGGCCTCCATATTAGCCAAGTGTGCCTGTGCCATAACAATACCTTTCCTTCCTAAAAAAAAAAAAAGAGAAAACCTTTTTGCATTTCTCATGAGGCCAGAGACTCTCTTTTTCAACTCGGAGCTCACAATGTGAGAGACAAAGCCTTATTGAATGTTTGTCTCCCGTCGCTCACCTGCTGAGACAAATTTCACATAACTCCATCTACGCCTGGGGAAAATGTAATCAGAGGACTGGAGCGCCTGCATACAAATAAAAGATCAGTTCCTCTCTCTCTTGCCCGACACAAAGCGAGCATATGGAAATGGGCTTGCATTTTCAGGGCAGTCCTGAATGGGCTGAAACACTATCCTTCACACACAGGGTGGAGCAGGTACAGTCTGCGAAGAGGGATTACAAAAGCAAAACCAGACTACACACCGCATCCTCAAAAAGACAGGAAAAAGCCTATCGCCAAAGGAAGCTCACTTCGGGGTCTTTGTACTCTAATGAGCGCGGTCCGGCCAGCCCGCAAAGTTCAGCTTGACGCGGCTCGGCTAAAAATAACACAAACAATAGAACGGTAGCGTGCCTCAAGGGCCTTGAACTATGTGCAGCAAGGACCCTGGCAGTGTGAGAACCAGTCCTTCAGAGTTTGCAGCTCAGTTGCAGATCTAACTACGGCCACTGCGGATGGTTAATAATAAACCGTTGGGAGTGAGTAAACAGAGATTTCGAATAAGCCTTCTTTACTATGCTGACTGATCCTCTTACACTGGAAGAATCACAACATCAAGAACTTCTTGTGCAAGATTTTAGAATGAAAGGAAAATATGTACTTGGAATAAAGGAAATAATAACACACGTTTGGGTACAGTGATTTTACCACGGATGAGGTTCTTAGGGTTTCTTAAGCATGACATGATATATTAAACAACACCAAGAACAGAATGATTAAATATAAGTTTTACAACTAAGGGCTGCAAGTTCAGAGAAATACAATTTAAAAATATTTAAATTAAATACAAATATTTTCCAGATAATTTACACACACACACACACACACATATATACATATATATATATTTTTAATTAATATATTAAATATATATAAATATATTTATATATTTTTACACTACTATTTTAAAAGTTTGAGGTTAGTAGGATTTTTTTAAGAAAAAATAAATCAACAAGGATGCATTAAATAGATCAAAATTGGCAGTATATATATATATATATATATATATATATATATATATATATATATATATATATATATATATATATATAACGTTACAAAAGATTTCTATTTTAAATAAATTTGTTATTTTTAACTTTCTAAGCAGCACTACTGTGTGTCAACGTTGATGACAACATGGAATGCATCTTGAGCAGCAAATCAGCATATTAAAATTATTTTTAAAGATTAATGTCACACAAGATTGGAGCAATGATCATTTGTCATCACAGGAAAAAATTACATTTTATAACAGAAATATGAAAAACTATTATTTCAAATTGTAATGATCCTTCAAAATACTACTTTTGCGCAGTTTTTTATCAAATAAATTCAGCCTCAGGTAATCATAAAAGACTGTAAATTAGTTTCATTTAGGCATTTAGCTTAATTAGTTAATTAGTTAATTTTTAACTATTCATTATAATATCCATATAATTTTCTATTTCAGTTGTATTTTTCAAACAAGTTGCCCATCTAGTGCCAATAACCTAGTTTACCTTGGAAACATTATGATATGAAATTTAATACATCAATCTATGGCAGACATGTGTGAAACATATAATCATCTAATTCTAAGGGATCAGGGGCTCAGTGGTTTACCAAATCGATGAGCCAGTCTCCTCATTGTACTGCCATATTACTGTGGTTTTAAAAGAGGCAAAAGGTTCCAAAGTAGGCCCTCAAACAGTCAGAAACACTCTCGCTCATAAACGTTTGACCCACAGA
Source organism: Hybognathus amarus (assembly GCA_030378365.1). Lineage (NCBI taxonomy): Eukaryota > Metazoa > Chordata > Actinopteri > Cypriniformes > Leuciscidae > Hybognathus > Hybognathus amarus. Next base: position 525,912 of record JAQIUQ010001284.1, on the reverse strand, counting down.
ATCTCATCATACTAAAAACCCGCTGTAACCTAATGCAAGCCCTCGCCTCTCCAACCCCACTACCGTCATTCTGCGCCTTCGAGTTCCCAGCCAGCGCAACCACTTCCTCTTCAAAAGCATTCCAGATTCTTCAGAGCCCATCAGTCGAGAGCAGCTGACGATGATCTGAATGCGATTTTGTAAGACTGCACTTGGAGGGTGCATGATGAACAACGCTGCAATACTATTGATTATTTGGCCTCTGCTGTCAGGTCATGATGTCAAACAGCAGGAGACACAATGCGGAGCTGCTACCCTTTGTCTGGAGGACATCTGAGGCCATGTTTACAAGCTTCTCCAAGTGGGCTTGTGTTTAAGCGACAGGCCGTATAATGAGCTAAGCTGCACCGTTTACTGCTCCTCTAAACCTGCCATTTACATTTCTTTTAGATGCCCTCTTAAAGGCACAGCTCAGCCTGAAATTAACAATCTGTCATAATTTACTCAACCTAATATCATTTAAAAATTTCTTAAAATTCTGGCCACTCATTTCAATATAAACTAAATTAGAACTGACAAATTATTGTTAAAATGGTCCATTTGACATCTATACTTGGCCTGTTCACACCGGGACGAATTTCGCTTGTTATTTGCCGACGTTTAACGCCTCGTGACTAAACAAAGGGTGCCAATGTGAGTGTTCACACCGACGCGTAAAAGGCCACGCGTTAAAAGCGTAATTTTTTTTAAAAACGCCTCGGGTTAGTTTTTTTAGTTTGAAAACTATCCGACTAATGAGATTGCCGCTTTTGCTCATGTTCTTGGAGCTTCTGAAGAGACAGTAAAACACAACTTGGGGCGCTCAAACACAAAGCGGTCTTGCCGAGCACACATATGCAACGGCGAAGAAGATATACGCGTCGCTGTCTACACAGCCAGGAAGAAATAAGACGGAGGAAGATGCAAGGCAAGACGAATGTAGAGCTGCGGAAAACGCGACAGCGACTACAAACATCTTGATAAAAGAGAACTGTTATGGAGTGGTATTGCAGAGCAAATTGGTGCCATCTAATGTCAGGGAATGAATTTGCATGTTCACTGTTCGGCTCATCGTCAGTGAAAATCGCTTGGGTGTGAACACAAAAAAATGCGTTGAAAAACGCTGACGATAACGCGTGCTGGTATTCGTCCTGGCGTGTACGGGCTTTTAGTCTACGAGGTCATATGTTAGACTGAAATTCTTGACATCCATCCTACTTACTCAATGATCCAGTCACAAACGATTAACAGCTCATTATCGTAAAATTATAAGTGAATAATTACTTACTAAATAGATGACTGTTGCAAAACTTATCACACAGCACGCAAGGACTAAACCGAGAGACACGGGCAGCTACTTTCCTGTCTACGTGCGCTTGGATATTTAAATTGGCAAGGCTTAAAATCTTTCGTGAAGATGCAGCACTGGCCTGATCGGGCAAGAGACAGTCCTGTCAAATGGCCAGTGTCTTTTAGGCTGGCCCTGGCTCATCGGGCAGTCTTTATTTTCGAGCCCTGAAGATGATGACGCATTGAGCTACAGTCTGCCTGTCTCTGCAAATGCAGACAAATGGACCAATGCAAACCACATCGAACTTTTGTACATTGACATTAAGGACAGAAGAATATAAAATGCTTTGCATCTTCCTGATGCTGATGTGAGGCTGTAGGCTGGGCTTCAGAGGCAGCGTCGTGCTGCAGTGCACAACACCGTCCTTGAAGATCGGCATAAATCAAGGCGTCGAGCGAACGAAACTCCAGAGGCCTGAGTCTGCCAGAGAAACGATCCACTTAATTAACTTGTGTCTGCTGAGGTGGGTCTGCACTGAAAACCCTTGTAATAGAAGAAAGATACCTGTACAGAGGCTGAGAAACCCCAGTGAGCCTGCACAGAGACATATGCAGTGCGGCAAAGGCGGTGTCAAGCTGTGGCACACACACAGGTCAATTACGCCTCTGCAACACGTCCTTGTGTAATAATGAAATAAGGCCAAATCTAATAGTGAGTGTATATGACCCTCAGAACAGTAGGGCGATGGGTCGCTCTTATTTCTCTCAGACTTTGTTCAACAGAACATGATAATCGCATTTTCTCTGGGCTATTGACTAATATATGGTACTTTCAATGAGGTACTTTGATGAGATAATCCTCTTGGAACCAATCAAGTAACATCATCAGCAGGGAATGTTACTTTTTTTCCTGAATTAGGGATGCAAATTATCGATTAAATTACATGAACGATTCGATTAACGATAAACTGATAAGCGGCAGATTTTCCTAGAGAATGTAAATTTCTCACTGTATCAATTTAACATAAAAAGTCAAATATTGTTTAAATACTGAATAAAAATGCATGTTATATTGCTCAATTGATATTTTATTGTAACAGTTGGGAAACTTCACAGAATATGTAGTTTAACAAAATAAATTATGCACAGAAAATTAAAATATATACAAAATAATTGTGCACTAGCTAATGTGAAACATTAAGCAACATAACATTAGTTTAAAAAAATCTATATGGGTAGGCTTATCCTATACTATGTTAAGCCTACATATAATAATATTTCTGGTAAAATACTAATATAAAAACTTGAAACATTAGCAGCAGCACTTATGAGGGGGAAGTCAAATGTACAACTTGTAATGAGTGGAAGTAAGGTGTGGCTTATAGACAGTTAAACTAGTCTACAGACAGTTAGACTAGTTTCCCGGAAAAGAGATAAACAGAGAGGGGTCCGGGGAGATAGGGCTAAAAATAGGGGAAAAACCCGGGAAAACGGGAGTGTTGACAGGTATGAGCCAAGTTATAATTAGAATACAGCTGGATTTTCGAGGTTAGCACGCTTTATAGCTGGTAGTCAATATCAATGCACTCCACTCCGTTTTGACCGCCTCATATTTGGTTTCTTTTTTGCCGCTTCAAGTTTGTGTTCGGCTCTCTCGCGTGAGAACATTGTGTCGCGTTCGCAATGTTCAATTAGCCAACAATTAATTTAATTGAGTAAATTCTTGTCTACAATTTAACGATAATCGAATAACCGTTTGCATCCCTATCCTGAATCTAATGTTTTTGTCAACCATTTTAATTATTTTGCATTTTTAAACATTATTTTATGTTTTACTACAAAAATGTGTTTTTGATCGTGTTCATCATTGACAGAAGAAACATAATAAAAATAAACATTATGATAAAATAAAAAATATATAAAATATATTTTATACAATTAAAACAAAGACATGACAAAAACTATATAGTAGAAAAATAACAAATAATTACAAATACAAAATTACTATTTTAGTTGATTATATATATATATATATATATATATATATATATATATATATATATATATATATATATACACTGTATAACTGTATTTTTTGACACATGCCATTTCAGTAAGATAAGATAATATGGAATAAGGACATATTTTGACAAAAACTACGGCTAAAAAAACCCCGTCCCCCTTTATATTAACGTTTGCTTGTCTGAGTAAAATATTCCAGACATTCTCTCCTACCATTCCTCCCATCTTTCTCCTCGACTAGAGAGATCTGAATAACCTACAACCCAGGATATGTCATTCCGTGGCGTTTGTGGGAATTTTGCTTTGCCTGCTCACACATCCTTGATATGCTCTGGCAGGTACATATTCAAATAAAACAAACCTCAGCATTCACTTTCCAAATCACAGCATATTTTTTGAAATGCACCCTGGCAACTGCAGAGATCTTAATTTTCTCTACTTTCCACAGTCTTTTTTTCCATTGCATCTTTGTGATTTTTTACGCTATTGCAACATTCTATTAACAACTAGATTGCTTCACACTGTGTCATGTACACATTCTTTCAATTCGATTACAGCTCGCTTGGATTCAACATAAAAAAAGAAAAACTTTCTTCTTTCTCAAGTCTGGTGTCAGAATGAATAATTCCCATCCCTGGGGAAAATAAAACATTAAAGACCAGGGTGAGGATGAGAACCACATAGTGGAGGAATGCTACAGAAAATGCATTACATGGTCAAGGTCACATCTACTGCAGGTGGGACAAAAATCCCCTGGGCTTAACAAAAAGTGCAATAACTCATACAAATCAGACATGAGCCAGAGGGAAAAAAATGTAGGAGGCGCTGCAAGCTTGCATGCATGCGGTAAACACGGCTGTATGTAAGAGAACGGGAAACCTCTGGCTGAGCATGATTCAAGTTCCACGTACAGGGTGTTACAGAGTCTCTGGGTGAACAAAGAGAGGCCATGGAGCGTCGGTTCATTACAAGGCTTCCATTGTTTTCCTGTACTTATCAAATGGGTGGATTTAACTCACTCACACTATAGTGTTAATTCCACTTAGAAATATGATGATCAAACAACTATATTTTGTATGCAGAAAATAAACTAAATCAAAATACTTTTCTTAATCAGTATTATTGTCCTACCAATAATACCTAAATCTAGAAGAGAGTGAGAGTGTGTGAGAGAGAGAGAGAGAGATGAACTTACACAAAAAGGTTTTAATCAAACCCGAGTAATTCTTTAAAAATCTGTAATGCACAATCCACACGAAACACAATAACACTCATTGGTTACTGGCACAGGCTTGGTGGAGGAGTAGGTCAAGATAATTTGTTAGCTGAAAAAAGAAAGCTAAATCCAATTTATACTTGGTTTCATTTCTGCTGTTCAGCTTTGTCGCAGGTTAAAAGACAAACTGACTGAACTAATTCAAAAGGAGATTCAGAAAGGAAATGACACTGCTGTTTCATCCAATTGCCATGATCTAAGAGCTCTCCGCTGCACTTCTTTTGGAAAAAGGGCATTCATTACACACCCTGACAACGTTTCACACCTAAAAGGATCCTAAATGGACTGTCAAAATTTTTCTCTGGTCATTTTGTAGGTCATTTTCTGCTAAAAGTGGTTTATCACTTGCATATAATTAAAGGAGGACTCCGGCGAACAATGAACCTTGTTAGTGGTATAAACTAGTGATTTCTTTTTACTTAGTTCGATGCCCCCAGTACTAGCATTATACGCTAAACATTTTTAGAGATAAAACTCTTTACATTCGATTATCATGAAAACAAATCTCGGAGAACGATTTACTAGGTATCAATGTTTTATTAGACCAAAGGTTCATTGTTCACCGGAGTTCTCCTTTAACAACTGATATGTAATGATTTTAGCACACATAAATATGCTTAAAGGGTCAGAGAAAAGTCAGGCTTGACCTCATGAAGTCAAAGGTAAGTCGAGGTGGTTCTCAGCGAAAAGCCTCTCATCCTGCTGTGTCATGCTTCATCATCAGTGTGACTAATTCAGACAGTGTGTTCTCATCATGCTTCTCTTGAGTGGGCCCATTAAGTCACGTTATCTCCCCACATCTGGCTCTCGGACAGGAACGACCTGCTGAGAGCTCTGGATCTCATTAACAAGACTGGTCAAAGCTCAACGTCATCCTGAACAGCTGTGAATGCACCATCCTGGCCTCTACAAAAACCTGCTGTAAATCTACGCCTGTTCACAAGAGCGTTCCCACGCAGGCGGATGAAGGCTGCGGAGTAAAAGAGGTGAGGAGACCGCTGGGCAATCCATCACCCTTATTATTATTATTATTATTATAAATATTATAAATTATTTTGCTGCAAAGTGTGGTCTAGCAACTCTCCGTTGACTTTCGAAGTGGAAAATCCAAACTCTGGTCTGGCCAATCACATTGTGTGTAGAGTTGGTGGGCGGGCTTAACACAATGACGGCAGAGTTGTGACGGTTCTGCGCCGTGATTTCCATTGGTGATTTCCCTGATACTTAAAAACAAACAAGACGCAGCTGGCGAACAGCGGTCTTTCGATTCGGCTTTGGCCGCGACTTCGGATGACTTGGGACGTTAAGAACGTAACTTAAGTCATTCTTAAAAAGGAAGATGTGTTCAGAGTTTTGACGACCGGATTCGGCAAAAGTTTAATATATCAACTTGCTCCGCTGGGAGAGAAAACCATGGGGAAAGCGCATGGGACTCACTCAGCCACAGCCATCATCGCTCTGGTTGGTTAGCGCTATCCTATGGCGTGCAGAGGGATATTGAAAGACAACCTTTTATCCCGCCCCCGGATTGAGGTATGCCAATTGTGAGTTTCCAGACCTAACATCTTGATAGGACTGGTTTGCCAGGCTAGTTTTTGCGTGTATATGGTATGCGTTTTTGCGTGCATATGATACGCACTTTTTGGCGTGTAATACGCACGAACTCCCCACCCCCTAAAACCTACCCAAGGGTTTTTTAGTGCGTAGGATATACACAATATTGTGATGCCTAAAAATTGATAATCCATTTCAGTTTTATTTGTCATTTACATCAAATAAAATAGTGCAAAACATTAAAATCCCCTATTTAGATTATCAAGTGTGTAACGATATTAAAAAAAAACGCGATACAGAACTCAGTACCGAACACGCCCCGTCCCCTGGTACCCCGGCCCCGCAGTGTACACAACAAATTCTGTTTTGTAGCCTAACCACCATTAACACCAAATAACAAGCTCTGTGTTTTGTTACTTTCGAATAATAAGCAAGGTGTAATCTTTCAAATTCTGTCTATTTGATCACAAAATTCAAACAATAAATGGCTTCTCTTCTCACGCGGCGCGTAAGTAAACGCGATTATCTCTTCCTCAGTTACAGAATGGACACCTAATGGTATGTTGAAAGATACAGTAAACTTACTGAAAGGCATCTTAACTTGTGTAATCGCTCAGTGTTTCAAAAAGACGTCAAAAAAAGTCAAGCAATTCAGTGTCCACAACTTTAGTTCCTATAAATGAACTCTTGCACTAAATAAATGCACTATGTTAGCCTATATATTATATTTTACTTAACCTGTTAATGATATCTTGATTATTTAATGCATGTTTAAAATATCTTTCATGAAAATGACAACTGTGTCTAACAACAAATTATTATATTTCAATAACAATGCAAAAAGTTAATGCAAAAACTGCCTTATGTTCAACATGTTTTCATACAATGTGTTGTGTGTTGATTATTATATATAAAAAATAAACAACATCTGAATTTAGGCTACAACCTTTAATGTTATAGTAATGTGTGGCTCCCTATATAGTTTACAGCATTAGCCGATTTTTTTTTTTTAATCCTTGTGAAACGTTTAATTGTAATTGAATTAATTTAAAGACAAAGACAATTTTTTTATTAAACCACTGTTATGTTTGTAAAAAAACAAACAAAAAAAGCAATTTATCTTTCTAAACCAAACCGAACCGAGACGTCAAAACAGTGGGAAAACCGAACCGCTGGTTTTGTGTATTCGTTAAACCTCTATGAGCTTGACATGATTTTAGTATGGGTGCATTTGTCCACACACATTTTGCTCTTGTGTTTAAACAATCACTACACATCCTATTGTAAACCTTTCAATGATTTGAGGCACAGAAGCCATTGGCAGGTTTATTGGCAACCCTGAGTAAGCAGGCTCTGCGTTAAATAGAGATGAGTAGAATAGCTGCAGACTGCAGTAGCTGAAAGATGAGACAGAAACTGCCAACTCAGAGAACCAGTCGGCAAATGACTAAGAGCTGATCCGCAAAAGAGAATGAGCTCTGTAGTGGTCAGAGGTTGAAGTATAAATTCAGACATTAATGCGGCAGAGCTGTGTGGAGAGACATTCTTTGTATAAGTTCACAATACACTTCATTCGGTTTTAAAAGCAAGGTGAAGAATAACCTTCCCTATAGCTCATATTGCAAGCAGAGCCTGAATAAATCTCTTCCCATTAATATTAGAATCAGGAGAGGAGAAGAGATGCCATCTCATAAGCCCATGCCCGGAGGGACCACCTGCATCCTGATGCCCTGTATTATGATAATGGATGGTTATATAGATCACAGGCATCATTTGGAGGAATATTCAGCAGTTATGTAACTGCAAAAGCTGTGACCCTTTAATGGTCCGCTGAGGATTTAGCAACTCACACATCTTAATATTCCAAACAACAGAAAATATCATACAAAGTGTGGGAATGAATAATCAGTGCGCTTTGATGTCAGCACAAGACAGCTCACGACTGGGGGTTTTGTCGCTTATTAATGTCAAAGCAAATGGTAAATGGTAAATGGTAAATGGACTGCATTTATATAGCGCTTTCATAGACCTAATGGCCACCAAAGCGCTTTACATAGCCTCACATTCACCCATTCACACACACATTCATACACCGACGGAAAAGCCCGAAAGCCACAGATGAGCTACATCATTTACGTAGTAAAGAGTCAAGGCAAGATTTACACATTAAATACTTGGTTGGGAATATGAAGTATGATGGAAGAAGATGAAAACAAGAGAAGAAGCATCTGTGTGCTACATAGACGACTCAGAATATTATTTATGACATAAATTTGTATTTGGAGCTGTAATGATGAAACATCTCCTGAGTCTGGCAGCCTGCTCAATTTCTAATTCACAAATAATAAAAGCATCTAATAAAATATAACAAGTTTTTTTTGTGGTGCACCTTTGAAATAAGCAATAAATGCAAAGCTAGTAAAATTGAGGGCTCCACAAAGTCTCTAAATTTAAGCTGCTTCAGCTGACAAAATGTGAGCTATAAAAAAGATCTAAAGCTAGCTTTTCCAAAATCCCTCTGATACCAATTGTCAACTTCAAACACATTTCGCTCTCACTGCAAATTGCATAATAAACCCACTTGAAATAAACGTATTAATATTTCAAAACTGAGAGATTTAAGGTGAAGTTGAAAGTAACTTGTTCACGGAGTGTCATTCAGACTAGAGTCAAACGTTTGACTTAAAAATTTTCATTTTCAAAGAATGACTCCAGAGAGGGGCCAATTCTTTTAGGAGATTCCTCCAACAAAACCTGGAAGGAAAAGGTTCTTCAACAAGCAAAGACACTCCCATTTACCTCCTCGTGAAAACAATGAGCTTCATATTGTCAGGCCCGTACAAAACGTGGAGTAAAATGCTGAAAAAAAATCTCAGCAGCATAAAATCAATATGATATTTTACACATGAATGAAAAACTGTCTTGCAAGTAGAGAGGTCTATCCTTGGATAAGTTAATCACACTTTTCATGTATAATCATCAAACTGAGAGCAATACAATGACTGGTGAGTGTTATATACATAAGTTAATTTAGAATAGAATTAAACCAATAATTAATTCATTCATTTCATTTCACACACACACACATCATCATTTTTAAATACAAATTACAATAGTAACAGGAAGGTTATTGTGTGAAAAGGGGAACACCAAATAATCTAATAAAGCTTTTAAGAGGGGGCCCAAAATCTACATACAACATATAATATTCAGGAAAAAAAAATTGTCATGTTATTGACTGATAACTGATGGCTGATATTAAAACTTATTATTTTTTATTTGAAATACATTAATTTGCCTAATATTATATTAAAAATAAATACAAAATTATTTGTATATATAATAATTTTATTATATATACAATTATTTTATTAAAATAATATATATATATATATATATATATATATATATATATAAATTATATTATTTTAATAATATAATATAATAAATATATATATATATATATATATATATATATATATATATATATATAAATTAATAAATAATTAATTTAACTTATTATTTATATATAAAAATAATTATACAAAAATATAATTTGAGACCTTCTGAAGATTACATTCAACATAAAACGGGGAATGTATTTGAGAAATATTTACCAATAAAAACTGATAAACGATGTGGCACAGATACTCAGTGTATCCCTCAGTAAATAAGATGCAGGTTGTTGCTAGTCACAATTAAACATGAGAAAGATGCCCTATGTGCGCACCACAGACAGGCCCACACACACATTCACACAAATCCAAGACAGCACAATCCCATCAGCGCTCAGATTAATGAGGGTCATATAGAGATGAGCTGGGTAATGAGACAATTAACTCATCCGCTGACATTTACACCACTGCTCTTAATAAACAAATCCTTCTGCAGAGCAAAAAAAGGAGGAAATTCTCCTCTTCATCAGCAATCAGAAGATAGAGGCGGCAAGTGACTCTGAGCTCTCAGAAAGGGGTGAAGAGATACAATTTGGAGAGCGTCAGGGGTTGGCAGACGAACACAGAGAAGGACGAATGCCTGGGGACAGTGATGAGTTAAAAACAGGAAGGGAAGAGATCAGGAGGAATAAGGCTGGGCCAGAAGCACAATTACCTGTCCCAGACACATGTGACGGGCTGATTGGGTCTGGAGGAGCCTGTCACTGACTAGAGACTAAGAGATGCCCTCTCTGAACCTGTCACTCAAAGGGCTCTATACTATCACACAGGGCCTTTATAGAGCCTTTTACTTCTAAAGCCCTGGGATACTACATTTTACACATTCTGCTCAGCCTCACACACAGTGGAGTGTGCACCTGCATACCATCAAGTGGACTTTGGTTTTCTCAGTACTCAATTCGCTCGCACATGGGTCACTGTATGCACACTGTCTGCACAGACACAAAAACAGGGCTGCACGCGTACGGTGCGCACGGACCCTCCTGAGGATGAAAATTATGTTGCAAGGACCGCTGCTTAACTTAGATGGCCGAAGTATACTTTGGGCTTTATAGATAAATCAAATTTCATCAATCCTGTATTATACAATTATATATAACACACACTAAAAACTAAATGTAGTTGTTTATATACAGGAAATATTAATGTACACTGTAAAAAAAAAAAAAAAAAAAATATATATATATATATATATATATATATATATATATATATATATATATATATATATATATATATATATATTTGGTTTACAATAAAAACAAACAGTATTTCCAATCTAATTTAAGATATGAAGTTTTTCAGAGACTATATTTTGATAAAATTAAGTTTATTTTTCTATAATCATTAAAAAATTTATAGTATTACTATGCTTGGCATACATCTAATAACATGTTTATGCGTAAAATGAGAAAAAAATGAACAAAGAAAAACAAACTAGATATTTCTTTAAAACAAGTCTATTATGTCTATAAGTCTAAACATCTAAATGTTTATTATATCTATTAAAAAGTGAAAATTTCTAAAATAATTTAAAATATTAAGTAAAAAATGCATGTATATATTAAAATAAGTACAATATGTATAAATATATAACATATATTAAATTGTAACTATAATAAATATTTATAGCAAAATAAAAGATTTTAAACTTTAAAAGATTTTTAAAGCTTTTTTCCATTTCAGGAGGTTCCACAGATGTTCAGATGCCTTAAATCAATAAAGATATCTCATTGTAAGCATCTCATTTTATGGTTTAAGTGAAGATCAGGCTACAGGCAAAGGTCCAAAAACACAGATCAAATTTCAGAAGTATTCACAATCCTTAAGCCTGAGTTCACACGTGGACGATTTTAAAATTGTCGGCCGATTTTCCAAACCTGAGAGACCCCACACACGCGATAAAAATCACGGGTTTAACAGTTTTGGTCTGTTCAGTGTGTGGTGCGCAGCCACACGGCAAAATCAACACATCACACACGAACCTATTTGACTCCCCAGCATTCCCAGGTCAGACGGAAAATCTCACAAAATCCCTCGAGATAAAACGTGACTTCAGAGTAAACAATCATGGCGGACGAAGAGGATGCAGTGGCGATAGTGTTTAGTTTGTTTTTAACGGGAAAAAAACCATCCACCGGACATTCTGGTGAGCCATACCGCCGGGCGCCGGCTGTTTGATTTTGTTTACCGCCAGTGCTTCCTCTACGCCTCGTCACCTCGCTTTCTGATTGGCTACACGCCACAGTTCACAGGCTGCATGCTCTGTTCGTTCCCGGGGGACACCACACACGGAGGGAGAAATCGGGCCAAAACAATCCAACATGTTGGATATCCCCATTTGAGATCGGAGCGGTCCCAGCATCCTTCCGAGCAGACGAGAGCAGTCTTAACACACCACACACGGCAGGAATATCTGATCAGATCATTTATACCAGAATCGCAGCATCCTTAAGATTGTCGGAGGGGTGAATTAGGGGCTAAAATCGGGCTAATAGTCCTGCCGCGTGAACCAGCCTTTACCTCACAATTGAGAATGAGTTCCCTTTCAACTGAACAGGTACAACACTGAACCTAATAGATCTCACAAACATCTAATTTTACCCAGAGAAGGTCCTATCAGACGTCTTAACCACAGAGAGACAGACTGTTACCTTGGTAGCGGGTGTTTGAGGGTGGCAGGAAATGGGCTCAATTATAACACTGACAATGAACTGCTAATCAGGTCCATGCCGGTGTAACATCAATCAATAACCTGATTCTTCACTGGTGAGGCAGTGACAGCTCAATTCACAGCCCTAATATGTAATCGTGTTTGCATCTGTGGTTGGGGAGTTGTTGCAAGCTTCACAGACACACAATAGGCCACTACGGCAGGTTTAATAAAGGCTACATAGGGTGCTGGAGGCTGTCGGAGGGAAGATTACAGCATTGATCTGTTAAGGAGCTGAGAGATTCAGGTAGTTCTCTAATCAATCCCAGCCCCTCTGGCAAACTCGCAGCAGACATCTGCTGACCTTACAATGACCCAAAGGGGACATGTAATGGGCACATAACTTAAGTTGTCTTACAATTCTTCCTAGTTAAAAACAAGTGCAGATGTAGCAGTTAATTGACACAAAAGAAAACATTTGTCATACTGTAAAAAGTGTTTGGTTTCAAAAAACAAATCATTTTATTTATATATAATTAAAGGGTGATGAACTGAGAAATACAATTTTCCTTGAGCTTTTGACATCTAAGAGGTCATCATATTATAAGAATATCTTGTAAGTTTCAGAACTGAAAACGTCCTTGTTAGTCCAATAAAGCTTTTATTGACACCAGCCTCTGCAAACTACTCGTTTTTTAAAGTGGGAACTATGACGTCAAAGAGGATAAAACACCACCCCCGCAGAAGATGATCAACTCCTACTTCAACACGGCCGGTTTAGCCCCGCCCACCGATTCGTGTATTACACGCATAGCTAAATAACATAGATGCCTACCTCGTGATGACAAACCGGATCGAGCTACCTTGCAATACAAAATATTGTGCAGTGCCTGGTAGTGTTGTTACGGTGAGGATATTTCTCACCGGTTAATCGGCGTGTGACAACACCGGTAATACCGGTGTCTCACCGGCGGGGGCTTTTAAATCGCTAATTTAAAGGCAAACTGTAAAATGCCAGAATCTGGCTGTTAGTAGTAGGTCATCTGGAACTTTTTGCCTACTCTTTTATGAGTACTGTGAATTCAGACATTCATCTTTTATCGCATATTGTTTTTAACCAACATTATATAGTAGGGAAGTATGTTTTTACTAGAACACAAGCTAAAAATACTCGAATTAGAGCCGTGCATGAAGATTTATTTTAACATTAACTTTTAAGATTATCCCTGTTTCATCATTGAGGTAGGGGGGCCATGGAGTTACAAGTTAAACCTTCTAATGTGAGTCTTTCATGTGATGATTAGCCAGAAATCACATCACAATTATGATCTCTAGTATAAACAGGTGGTGAAGGGGGGAATGTTACACAACAAGCACATTTAACAGCTCATCACTGTTCATTATGAAACCCCGGGGTGTTTGGTTTCATCAGATCGTCTCTTTCCCAAACTGTGCATACCGTGAACCCACTGAACCAAAAAATATTGGCCAGATTGCAGATTCCAGATTTTCCATAACCTAAAAACGCATCCAGTAGGATTAATATAATCCAGTCGGAAATTGGCTTTAACCCAAAAAAATGAATAAATCTTTAGGGAGAACTTTGGGGAAATGAATGCATCTCTAATATGCTGTTCTCATCACGGACAACCTTACAAATGTCGCCACCAATGTGAAAGACTGGGAAAACGGTTAAGCCTACATTGTACTTATTAGGTCTCAAATGTAATTCAGACTGTCTATGATTTATCCCAAACAAAGCACACAGTCTGCTAGTTAAAAAAGAAGAACTACTTAGAGCAATTCAAAACCTGAAACAAATTTAATTTATAAATAATATTACAACCAATCTTATGATGAATTTATTCACAAAATAGTACTACTTGAATCTCCTAATGTTATTTCATTCTTGACATTTAGGACTTTCTTCTTGTAAAAGACATGAGACTTTATTCTCAATTTTAGATTTTTTCTTTTTAATTGAACATGGCAATTACAAAAAAAGTAGAAGAAAATGGTATAAAACATCTAATACTACTTATACTAATACAATGTATTTTAGGCCGTTCACTGCATTTCATTAATGCATGAAGGACATAAAACCAGGTCATCATCAACCACTCAATGCTAATCCTTCAAATGTGAAACAGACCAAAAACGACTGTAGTTCACACTGAGCATCCTGAACGCATGATCCCCTCCTTTAGAAAGCAACAGACTGGACTTGTACACTCATTATGGGTCGTGCAGCCATAAGCCTGCTGCCAATTAGCCCGAGACTTCAAATCTCCTTAGCTAAACAGATCAGGACATATGCCATGTGTCTAAAGAGCAAACGAAGGGGGTGGGCAAATGTGTAAGGGCTTTAGTAACCCTGAATCCAGAGACAGAAGAGCTAGTTAAAGTGGGCAATGCACCTCCTATAGACAAACCGAAAAAATGACTTTATTATTGGATATTTGCCCTCCTCAATGAGCCTGAGAAGAATAAAACTCTACAAAGCTGCTTATTTTAGTAAAGAAACATAAAAGCAGTCCTGCTCCCTCCCCCATACAAACAACCCGGCATAGGTTGTCTATCTACCTAAGAGAGCCAGCCCTCATCCAAGATCAATAGACCCAATGATGGAAATGTCAGGATGAAGATCTAAGACCCATTGACGCGACATCAAGGGTGAGAGCGGTGTATCCACTCCTCTGCGGCGCTGGCATCAATATTCTTCACTCAGCAGGTGTCTATGGATAACGTACTGAGGGGATAATAAACAGAGACACCAGCAATCCTATATTTCCTATGGGCAGGGGGCAGGACCCGAGCAGTCATGAGTGACTTGCTTACCAGCCTCCGTCCTGCTGTTCCCTCCGCAAGCAAGCCGCAGGATTGACTGCAGTGCTGGCGGGCATCTTCTCCTTTGAGATAGGGATAATGTTAAACTGAGCCCAACTGTGCCAACTGTAAAACACTTGTGTGCCCGCTGCGAGCGAGCATTCAAACATCCGCCAAAGGCATTGATGTCTTCAAGCCATGCTGTTGCTGTGGCAACCCAGCACCTGTTGCCTGATCTACTCTCAACCTCTTCATCTTTCTGCTGATCGCTGTCCATACCGCAAAGGATCATGGAAAGAAAAACCTTCAATCCCTCAAAGCCTCCTAACTATACCTTTAAAGCAAATTCTTGTTACTACATATTCATCGGGTTTACAATAATTAACAAACTGCTATCGAAAAAGCCCTCGTCTATGTCTTTGTTCTGCTGATTTACCTGACAAAACATGAACATCTTGTACTCTTTTATCAGTCTGCAAAGGCAGACCAATCTCCACCTGCTCTTCAGTTGCCACAGCATGGAAATGATCTGCTTTTACTTTATTATAGGACATGATATTATCATGAGCATGTGGTTTACCTACAGTATAGCTACCAAACTGTTGGTTAATGCTTTTCACCAACAGCAAATCTAAGGAATCATTTATTGATTTGCTTTCTTCCCTCAACAGTTTGTGACTAGACCCGCAGCTTGGAAAGAAGCCAATTAAGAAAACAATCAATATCTCAGGCATTGATTACAAATCACATGGCTGTCACTTTGATAAAGCTGCATCTCTGCTTCTGTAGGTATGCTATATACAATCAGGGGCAATGGAGGTCAGGTGCTCTCTGAGGTGGACTGAAATTAATGTGCAGGTTTCTAATCCTCATATAGAGCTGAATACCTGACGTGACTGAAGGAAAATATCACAGAAGCATGATTAGTTTCTGAGGATGGCTCCTATGAAATGCAACTACAGGCCTACCTGGATGAGAAAAAACATCACATGTATTACTATGATTTTTACAGGCATACACAAAGCCCTTTCTCCAAAATCAATACTGGGCTTGTACCTTTACCTCCAAGTACAATATTTCTAAAGGCCCCTCTGTGAGCCCATAATGAATCCAAACATAAATGAAGTTGTTGAAACAGTGATATTGATCCCTACTAGGCACTATGTCCAGATGACAATTTGTTACTCTTTCATTGTGTACCTCATTTTGGCTAAATAAAACAGGTCGGCATTTTCCCCATTAGAAAAATTACAGGATGGTACAGTTCTGGCACAATAAACTAAAGTGCTCCTGTAAATCTATTTACATACAGTTTTCTAAATCAGGGCACTAATGGCTTAAGGTATTCTTTTCAGGATAAAGCTGCAGGGTTTTTTTTTTTTAGGTGACTGGTTGACACGTGATCTAAAGCCATACAAAATCCAATATTGCACATCACCAAAACAGAAGAGTATTTTATACATTTTATCTCTTAGAACTCTCTCTTGCTTGGACCACAAAACAAATCTATTGAAAACAAAATATTCAGCCGGATTAATACAGTAGTTTTGGAGGGCCGAAAACGTTTTCTATTCTGTTCGGTTTCTATTCTATTCCGTGCACATGATATGAAAAAGCTACAACAGGTCAATTTCAGAAGAGTGGACACACTTCTTCAACATAGCCAAAAATTATTCTAGAGCAGCAATATCTGAAATATTGAGAGATAGCTTGTTGCTAGACTTTGCTACAACCTGTTTATCACCCTATACAACAGCCTGAACAGCATAGCCAGATCAATTACTCAATTACCCTAATCTAATTCAAATAACAAAACATTGTTTCTGGTTTTAGCTAAATGGACGCATTAATTTTGGTTTCAGTGTTTATGTAAAAAAAAAAAAGAAGAAAAAAAGAAATTAATTACCAAAGTTCTTTAAACTGTTGTTCTGCAATGATTTTTCTTATTGGCCTGAGAACGAAAACAGATCATAAATGGAAGATATTTGAAACGTGGCAAAGGTGAGAATGCAATGTGTATTATATAACCACTATGGATTGTCAAATAACCTTTTAGTTGGCAGGTAACTAAAAAAAAAAAAAAAAACAGTAGAAAGAATGCCTAACTTATCAGATTTCCACAGTACAAGCTGGTTAGCCTGCTAGCTTTGCACACCACTAATTAATTAGCCTGCCAGCCTATCATATAGAAAATTACCAAACTACCACTATTTATTTATACTAAAAGCTGGGAACGACGATATGTCTTGCGCATGTTGCCCAGTTGGGACCCACCTAGTGGAAAGTCCAATCCTGCATGAAATCCACGTGGGCAATTGGCATGAGGCCATTATGGAACTCGCAGACAATCCTATGTAGAGCCCAGTCTTTCCAGCCCATTTCATACCCATATGGGCTCCATACTGACAACATAAAAAAGTTAAAAATATAAAGCAATAACCAGATTTTTTTTTTTTTATTATCCAGAAGAAGATACTGTGAGAATGTGATTCTACCACTTGTTGAAGATAGGATCTTTTGACACACCCGCAACATATTAAACATCCTCATTAGGAATATTTTACTCTGTTTAAAACAAGAGTGGAATGTTGGAGCCCATTTAACCTCCAGTGTGTTGGTTCAGACATCAGCTGTGACAGGTGAGGACGTCCACTGCATGTGTGTAGTCGGAGTACGATGGAGCCGAACAATGGGATCCAAGGCACATTGCGCTGATTGCAATGGCATTCACAGACCAGTGCCCCCAATTTCCTGTTTATTATGGGGAAATATGACACAAACACACTTACAAAGCATCTATTGTTCTGACTGGGCTAGATTTTTGTACTGTCTGAACTCTGAATTATAAAGCAACTAGAAGATCCAATGATCAACCTGACCTAGTAGCGACCAACAGAAACGATCAAGCAATCAAACGATCAAGCAATCAAACGGCGAACCAGTGACAGCAAAAAGCTCAATCCTTTACACTCATCCAAATCGCAGAATGATTGTCTGAATGTCCCTTGACCCATACCCAAGCCCTCAATCAAAAACAACACAATATTTTGCTTGCAATGACACAAAAACAACATCATCAAGTGCTGCGTTGCATCCAATGGGATCTCTCTCTCTGTCTCTCTGGGAACCAACGGCCTATAATTACCATAGGGACTGTCCTTTAACACAAGTGCACCACCTGGGAATCAAGAGTGAAAACTTTATTGCATTGCAGTATTGACCAAGCGTAGACCACCTTTCTGCAGCCAAGAATAAACGCATGACCAAAGCCAGGGATCAATAAAGCTGCTGGGAGCAATGCGTCGGCTTGATATGCATCCACACACATGCAAGTCTTGCACTAAAGACACCGATAAGCCCCACCAAGAGCAGCCCCCCTACAATTTCAGACAGTAGTTGTACGTTTCGCTCTGTTTGCCAATTTAGCACATCCGACTAAACCGTGCCTTTGCTATTGGAAACTCCTAGCAGCATAATAGGATCTGGCCTTATCTGTAAACACATGCCCAATTGAAGGACAGGCTGGAAGAATGAGATTTAGAAACGGCCTGCCCAGCCAAACAAGCGTGACCAATGCTGAGGAAATGGCCTCCTGAAGAGCTTTCTGAAGGCTGCCAACAGGCCACGGGGAGCTCAGAGCGAGGTATGCATGGAGAACCGGGTTTAAATGTGGACTGGATTAGCGTGACCTGTGAATAATGGGTAGGGGTACACGGATTGTTTGTCCACCGATCTTGATTGGACAGAATTCGTCTTAATCCTGTGATCACCGATTGGCCAAACCTGCTTAAATTCAAGGCTGATGATCAATGATCCCTAATCAATCTTAGTGTTAAAATATCGGTATTGGCCTCAATTTTAATGATCAGTGCACCACTAATAATGGAGACATCCACAAGACCAACATAAGACAACAATTCCCTGGCAGGATTGTAAAGAGGCCTCATTAAACTGGACTATCCAGAAATACACTTAAGTGCATTCCTACCCTTCCTTACTCCTACACCTGTTGCAGTTTACAAGAGGAAGTTCAAACACTTTGTCTTTGGGTTTGCCTTTGTTTTGCACTCAATCAACTCTAACAGCTAACACAAATCGACTCCATATAGGATGCACATTATATAAACTCCATATTTGCTACACTATGTGATTAGCTATGATAGCTATGTCTAAAGTGTGTAATTTTATATATCAGCAGATATTTTATCTTTCATGCTCATTTTCCCTATTTTTACATTTTCTAAATAAATCAGTGATGCTGCTTTTAATATTGACTTTTAGCATTACTTTGTTATTCAAAATCCAATTTAGTTTCATTAAGGCCGTGTGTCCACCAAAGCGTTTTACCAAGCGCCTGGCGTATGTTTTCAATTGTTTTCAATGGGAGCGCTGCATTTTTAAACGCCATGAGCGTACCGAGGCGCTGAGCGTTTTTCACGCCTGAAGCGCCCGGCGTCTTTACTGGTCACCGAGAGGTGAAAAATTTTCAACTTTGGATAAAACACAGCGCTCATCACTGTCACTTTTTACCCAGCCGTCCAATCACAGTGGAGGAGGGGTGGGACTAAACCACACTGAACAACTGTCACAACATTCAAACTGGTGCGGATATTCTGCATCAGAGCAACGAAACGTCTCCACTGGAAAAACGCTGCGCTGCCAAAACGCTCTCAAGCGCTCAAAGCACGCGTCCTCAGCAGAGCATCTAGTGTTTTCAGCTGGCTAAAAACGCTTTGTTGGACACACGGCCTAAGCCAAAGAGGAACATCTTTTTTATACAATTTTAATTTACAATTTTCAGAAAAATCTCCAGGAGCGCCACTCATCTTAAAGGGGTGGTTGATCATGATTTCACTTTTCTAACTTTAGTTAGTGTGTTGCTATTTGAGCATAAACAACATCTCTGAAAGTTCCAACGCTCAAAATTCACAGCAAAGGAAGATTTGCTTTTAAATAAATAGTTTAAGGACTAGCCTACAACAAACGTCTGGTAGGGACTACACAACATTCCTCCAGGGTTAGTGACATCACAAACCCTAGAATTTACATTACATTGAAGGGGAAAGGATCTGGACAAGAGCCACACTATTTGTAAGCTTTGTAGATTCAAACTAGAGTATTTAGGAAACGTGACGAATATGAGAAGCCATATGACACGCTTCCACCCAGAGGAGGAAAAACATTTGGCTGTATCGAAGTCGTTGTTATTATTAATCTAGTATGCTGCTAGTTTAGGCTGCTAGTTTCTTTTTGTTTCTTTGCAATGTTAATAAAATGTATTGTATGTTAATTCTTTATGGGTCATTACTTTGTACATTTAAAGCAAAGTATTTATAGTCACACATACACAAAAAAAGATAATCGATAATCGCTTTAGCATCGAATCGCAGCCCTCTGAATCGTAATCAAAACAAATCATGAGGTGCCTAGAGATTCCCACCCCTACATAAGAGGCTAAAAGTTTTTGAAATTTTCAGTGCATTCTCCACCCACTGTGCTGGGATCAGCAGCTTGTTTGCATTTAACAGACACAAAAACCTTGAGTTTTTGCTAACCCTCAAAAAGTGACTATTTTAACATGCTATATAAACATATCTGTGAGGTATTTTGAGCTTAAAACGTCACATACACACTTTGGGGACATCAAAGACTTATTTTACATCTTGTGAAAAGGGCATTATAACACCCCTTAAAAGACATGACCTTTCTCCAAATAGCATAGCCTGTCTAACAAAAACTTTCAGCATCATTCAAAGTTGGTAACACCTTGCTCATACACAAATAACATTCTCCAAAAGCATGACCTGCTTTTTAAAATGGCTCACTGACACATGCTGTAGACATTTACGCATTGTCTTTAGCAGAGGTAAATATAGCTAAGGCAGCTGCCAGTGAATGCTTGTCATTGCTAGGCGTTTGTGTATCTGTGTATCCTTGACAAAGAGATAACCCACTTCATTGAGCTCCCTGGGATGAAAACGACAGCACAATAAACAGTGGGAAGCATTCACGAGTCATTTTTCACGAGTCCAAACTGCAGCAGCAGGGTAGGCAGTAAAATGAGTCATTGTGCACGAAAAACGATAGGGTTGCTTGACACGGCGAGACGCATTAAATATAAATGAAACACCACAGATGGAATAAATTATGAGAGAGCGATCCAATTCAAACAGAGAACACACGTAATTGTCATTAATGAAGCCCACAAGCTTAATTTACAAAACCAAATGAAAAGCAGTTTCATAAATATTTTGACACGGTGACCGCTAGTTAATTAAAACACCACATACTTTTTTGGTAGTGACTAATGAAAGAGATATTTAAACATTCCTGTGACAAATGGACAGCCTTCATCTGAGAACATCTAAAAAACAACTTTACTATCTAGAAGTCACAATTGACATAGTTTGAGTTTATCAGTATTTGTGGGTATCTCATAGGAAGTTCAAGGTTCTCTGCAGGTTGGAAGAGCTTTGCTGATCTGCCGCTACCTCTAGTCAGGGTGGTTTCAAAGGGAGGTAACGCGCCATGCTAAGGGAGATCACAAAGAACACTAATTAGCCTTTCTTCAGACAGCAACAAAGCCCAGGATGCCCAGGAAACATCCACACAGACTTTGAGATCAGTTACTACACAAATCTGTCTAGTAACAAGGTACTGTACCTGTGTGAGGGTCTTAGGTTTTGTTACTGTCTCTGACTCATCCCATTCTCAAACTCATGCCATCTGTCTAACGTAAATCGGGACGAGTGTCTGTTTTCACAGCAAAGCAAGCTGAAATGTACCAGGGAGGATTTGTTGCTTTGTTTATAGTTGATATGTTCCTGAAAGAAATACAGATTGTTGTGGAAATATCTTTAAAAGGAAACCAAACCATGTATGACCACAACAATTATCTTCTCTTCAATTAAGTGCAAAGAAATGATGGTGCTTTGTTGGAAGCCATGGCGAGTTCTGGAAATACAGGCTTTGTGTGGAAACACGATACATAGAGTAACTCCCCGAAACCCACGAACTGGAGCAGCTAGTTTTCAGCCGCAGTCATTTCTTATCAATCAGTCGAAACAGGAAGGACTGTTTTTATGTAGTCTAACATGGATACGAACTGAGAATGACCCAATGAAACTGAACCCGTTCTCCCTACACAACTAAGTGAAGAATCACATTGACGTGAACTGCAGCTTGCAACTCAATTTGCTAGCATAACTTGTACTCGTCCAAGGAAAACAGGACGTATAATGAGAAAAAAAAACTATTTTATCAAGTGGGAAACTGAGAATTAATTGAATCAATCGAAGTGAACGGTTAATACATCGTGACTTTAAAGGAGAAGTTCACTATTTTACAATTAAAGCCCCCTTTTACATAAAATATAACAATTGTATTAATTGTAAAATTGCAATTAATTCTACAATTAAATTTAATAAAACTTAAATTTACAAAGACGTGAAATGATTCACTGATATGCTCACACAAAAATTGCTGCAAAAAAATGCTTGCCAACATGTTTTACCATTCATTGTAAAATGTAGACCTATTTTTCCAAACGCCTTACAACCGTACATTCTTCCGTTGAGAGCTTGAACAATAGACACTCCAGCCCAGTTGGTGGCGATAATGCATCTTTGCCAATTGCAAGCAAACCATTTGTACAGTGTAGCCTACGATACCGCGACTGCATAAAACTACAGAAAGAATACAAACAAGCCCATTTCCGTTTCTGCGGCCGAGTAATACCGTACATCACAGAACATACAATACAAGTCAATGGAGTTAACAAAAACTACGATAAAACCTGTAGAAAAGAATCTTTTTTAGCGATTTTTGTGTGAGCATATCAGTGAACCCCCAGACCTGTCGGTGAGTTTCACGGTTTTGTAAAACAAAAGTTTTATGCGTTTTATAAAAGGATTGTTCCTGTGCACCTACAGTATGCTGCCATTGTGAAGGTGAGGGGTGCAACCACAGAAACTGAAAATTCTTGGGACAACAGCATCTGTCTAAAAAACAATCTTAACCATTCTATTTCATCAGAAACGATCTTAAAACAGGGCTTTAATTGTAAAACAGTTTTTTAAATTGCTTAAAGACAGGTCTTTAAGCCCTTAACAGGGCTTATTGTATAATACCGAACTTGTCCTTTAACATGATCCAAAATCCTATGTGGCCTAAGTGATGTCATCAAAAAAGAAAAAGTCGTTTCAGGGGAAGAGCAAGTGAAAATGTAAAAAAATGTATTAAATATGAAGGCAAACTTCTTTGTGTTTCTTTGGGATATCATGATTCGTTCACAACAAGACTTGAAACATGCATTAAGAAAGAAAATGGGGTTCATTTTAAGGTTGTGTTGACTTTGACGCACTCTCTCAGGTAAATGAAAGCAGCGTTGCAGATGAGTTGCTCAATCGAATGACCGTCTCTTTCAACCTTATAGCTCAGCCATCACCATAATCCTCCTCTATATTAACAAGGCCTCTTCAACCCCCTTCATCCTCCCTAGAAACAATGGCCCAATTTATTCAGCTTCCTGTCTTTCCAACATCACAGGACAATAAACAATGGTGAAATTAAAAAGAGAAAGAGAGAGAGAGAGATGGAAGGTCAGAAAAGATAAGTGACAAGAGAGGAGGAAGGACAGACGAGAAAAGACAAAAGAGAAAAGAAAAGAAGAGAGGAGAGAAGTGAAACCGGGGAGCTGGGGCCATTCATGCGCCCTGCCACCCCTCATCACAGGCCAGAGGTTGATGAATGAATGGAAGAGCATCCCAATAATAGAACTGACCAGAGCAGTTGTGATGATCACCGTGAAGTTGTGGCTGTGGGGGTTGTGTGAGGCATTTGAAGAGGAAAGGTCAGGGCTTTGACCCCGGCTGGCTGGCACTGAACTCATCTGCTTCAAGTGTCAAAACATGCAGGTGAAAAGGTGCAAAGTATAAAACAGCACCCATTAATGAATTACGTAATTCCTAACGGTTCACACGTTTACTTCCAGGAGCCAAACAAGTAGTAACTCAAACCCTAAATCAAGTGTGGCACACTAACGTTTTATTGGAAAATCTCTGCGACCAAATAGATGGAAGCCACTAGGAAAAGAGTGTTCGCTGCTCGGTGTGTTTACTACCCTTCGATCACCTATTTTGAATACAAACCTCTGCTAACAGCACTGAGTTGAGACAATAAAGCTGGGCATATATTTGCATATCACAGAGCTGGCTGGAGCTAGGCGATAAAACGCATCCATAAATCTGGATAAACAAACCGAGGGCCTGGCACACACTGATACAGAGAGGGAGGGCTGCAGGTACTGCGCTGAAAGACGCATCTCCAGTCCTTTCATGCTAATCTAATCAGTGTTAAGTGTAATGAGGCAAAGTGGTAAGCAACCTGGCAGGTCTACACGATAGTCGTGGCGCTTTATAAATCTAGTAAGAGGAGTTCCTCCGGCGACATTGATTGCTTTGTTGTTTTGATGTTGTTAGGAAAAAAACCTCTTGTACAATTAGCCAGACAAGCAGTATGCTGAAGTCATGTACTAAATCATAAACACATTTTCTAAAATGCATGCTGAAGATTTGTGGATATGCAATACAGTACCTAGGGCTGCACAGTTATGACCAAAATCATACTTGTCGATTATTGCCTTGAATTTATAATTGCGATTATTAATTACGATTATCACAATTTACATTGAATGATGTTTTGAACAGCTTTATGCCATTGTACGAAGTGACTGCATGCAAATTGTTATATCAAAATAAAACGGCTGAAATCTCCTCCTGAAAAACTTTCAACGCTTTTCTATGGTTTAAAGTAACACCAATTAACTTTTCCTCTT
This sequence comes from Hybognathus amarus, assembly GCA_030378365.1. NCBI lineage: Eukaryota > Metazoa > Chordata > Actinopteri > Cypriniformes > Leuciscidae > Hybognathus > Hybognathus amarus. Next base: position 500,983 of record JAQIUQ010001284.1, on the reverse strand, counting down.
CGGTCGCCCAACTGGTTGGAAACGAAATTGTCTATTGCCGCTGTCATAAATAATTTAGCCTACCGTCGCACGCACGCTTCGCTGTTTATCCAGCACTGGCTTTAGAATGAACGATGTTGATGATTTCATGAAAGGATGATGTATTGCGACATCAGAAACGAAGAAAAACAAAATAATGACTATTGTAGTGCTTGATGTAAAGCAGTTGAATTTTGTAGTTCTTTTTGTGGTCGGGTTCCTACCCGAACCACATAGTGCCAGTCAGTAAAAGTGAGACAGACCCTGTTCAGGCGACGACAGAAGTGCCTTTCACCCTGTTACGACTTGATGAACCACTGATGAGATTTTGGAAACATTATTTTAAGTAAACAATGTTAGATAGTGTTGCTTTAATGCTAATTATAATGTTACACTAACTAAAATTAAAACAATGGGGAAAAAACCCTTAAGATAAGCTGTAAAAAAAACACATTTTAAGTACACAGAATAATGTAAGTGGACTTTTTTGTGCCTTTGAACGATTACATAATTGCGGCATCCATAATTGTAATCGCGATTACAAATTCGATTAATTGCGTCAGCCCTAAAGTACTCAATGGTTTCGGAAGCATCCTGCATCAACTTGTTTTAGCTGATCATTATTTTTTTTAAAGTGTAATTAATCATTTAAACATTATCTAATTATGATTAATTAATTTAAACTATTAAATAACTAAGGCAATTTAGCACCTTCCCTAAACTAATATTTTGTTTTGAATTGACAGCTTGACACGTCTGTATGATTTAAAGATGCCCTTTGGAGTTTCTGAAAATGTTTGACAATAACCCAATGCTATATTTAAAACTAATCCCATTTCTTGGCTGCACATTCCACTGATGAAGCCTTTAAAAAAAAATCTAAATGTTTTATGCACTGAACCTCAGGAAAAGGGACTCTGGTGCAGTAAGACACAGTTCATCCGGGCCTCAGACAGTCATAAATCGGGCACTGACAAGTTTGGTCTCGTGATACAAGCTGAGGAACAGAGGTGGCCAAGGTCTGCTCCAGCTGCACAAAAAGCCTCTCCCACTGAGGCACAAGCTGCCATGCATCTGCTAGTGGGATAAAGGAGGCAGCTGGAGTCAGACACACAGAGGTCCTTTCACACCGATCAGAACACAAAGAATCCGGGCTCATATGGACCTCCGTGCCATCACACAACTTATTTAATATCATGATTCATTTATAAGCGGATTTGAGTTCACAGACTTGACTGCCTAGTTTATACTCAAGTTTCAATTGGCTGCAGGCCAGGAATGACAAAATTTCAACAGCACCTTCCTCCCGCTCCAAACTAGTTTGGCATTTGTCAGAATGCATGCAGCAAGCAGTGACCAGCTCCTGTCCAAAAGTGCCAGATGTCCAAAACCCCTCTCATTATGTCCTTGGATTAGGGTCAGGCAGGTTGTGGCTCTCAAGGGGTGGCTGTCAACAACTATTTCAACTTTATCCATCACCTGGGAGGTGCTTGCGAAGCCATAAACGAGTGCTGGAAAAGTGTTGAATCAGTGAAAGAGCTTGGCTGTTTCCTTGACCCCCAAAGGAGCTCATTTGCAGTCTTGGCGGTCCCTGTTTTCCCTCGATATTTGCGACCTGTGAGCGATGGCGGCATATGAATCCAAGCTTAATACATCTAATCGAAAGCATTTTCATCTGAGAAAGATGGACACGCTACACGGTAAAAAATCATCTCATGTTTTCGGATTTCATCTCAGGTTGCAAGGTCAAAGCGGGAATGTTTTAGTTTAAAAATGATCTCCTATGCTTGTAGAGCTAACATTTACAACAATGCAGCATATGGCTTGTTCATATTGTGGAAAACAAACAACACACAAAGAAGCTACAAGAGAATAGAAACAGAAGAAGCTTGCACGAATGCATGTACCTTGAATCAAAAGTATAACATTCCTGATTGATGACACCATGCTTGTGGTCGGGCCGCATTCTGCTCATATTTTGAAACACCACCACAACCACCTCCTTGTCAATGACAAGCTGGAAGGGATTTCACAAGGAATTCTCAGAACAACACAATAGTAAGTCCAAAGGGTTGTGCTTAAGAAGGAGTTCATGTAGAATTAAAGGCATTTTTAACATTAGCTCAAATGCTTAACACATGTTGCTTACTGACCCCTTTCCAGGAACACCTCAGAAAATATCCCCTTTATACACCAACAAAAACTGGAAACAAGTGGATGAAGAACAAGGCTCGTGGGTGCTTAATGACCCTTAGAAAACTTTGCCAAAACACTCAGTTAAAGGTTTACTCAGTAACTTTTTTTTTACATTTTCACTGTTTTCTTCTTTGTCCCAGTACTTTTTTTTACTTTAAACAGGTCAGTTTTGGGGACTGACAACCACATTTACTAACAGGTGTGAGTCTCGAAATATCCTGTTAAAAACATAGCTTACAGTAGCACAGTCACAGACAACTAGTTGTCCAGTCCTTTTCCATTCACATAGCACAGTTTTTCCAAGAACACGGTTGTCTTGGGAGTCCTGGAAATTTATGGGTGTGAGCTCAGTCATGCCTCGTTTCCACCAAAAAATATCTGGTTCCCAACTGGTGCTGGTTCAAAGTTGGATCAACTTGCGAACCTTCTCAGAACCTGTTTGTTATTCCACTGATAAGAGAGCCCAGCGAACGACGTCACTGTGTACGTCGCCATACGTCCAGCTTTCCCATTCCCGTCGTGTTGGTCAAATTAACCCTGCCCCCAGCCCCCGATGTAAGCATGACGTGGTAAAAGTACGGTTCTAGTCCAGCAAAGAGTTGGGTTTTTCTTGGCCGAGAACTGGTTCTTTGGCTGTTGAAACACAAAGAACTGGTTCGCGAGGAGTAGGCACCAGCTACAATTAACTGAACTGTGTGTGAAAGTAACCTTATTAAGGACTAATTTCTGTTTTACTTAGTATTAATAACTTGGTCATTGTGATATTAACTTGGCAGAATCCATGAAGGCACAACTTGCTCCATGAAGATCTGAAGGATCATGTGACAAAAAAGACTGAAGTAATGCCTGCTGAAAATTCAGCTTTGCCATTATGGGAATAAATTATACTTTAAAATATATTAAAATAGAACATTTTAAATTGTTTAAATTGTTTAAAAAACACAAATTTGAAATTGTTTAAATTGTTTGTACACTGTAAAAAGTGTTCAGTTCACTTAAAATTAAGTAAACAACATTACTACTTAATTGAAAAAAAGTTATGTGAACTTGTCAATTTCACATTACTTTATTTTTTTATTAAGCATAAAGTTTATTTACTTAATAATTTTAAGGCAACAGGTTTCCTATTTTTTTAAGTGAAGTCAACCGATCACTTTTTACAGTGTAGCAAAATTTTACAGTATACTTTTCACTGAATTATTGAGCAAATAAATGCAGCCTTGGTGAGCATAAGATACTTCCAGAAAAAAGTGTTGAAATCATCCATCATGCTGAATCTACAGGGTCTCTATGAAAAGCACTGCTGTATGACACAGCCAGTGCAAACACCGGTTAACAATAAGCCATTGTAAGCTCCTTCCACCAATGTAACAATGTGTACAAATGGACATTCTCCACATTCCCTTGTTATTTTATATTCTTGATTCACACGTTAGTCAGACAGATATGCTAACATCAACATATTACCTAGAGCATCTAAATAAAATAGTCATTCTTCATTTCAGCTAATTAAAATACATTGAGTTATAGTTTGATTATTCGACACTGGTTACCACATTATACTCAGTTCAATGTGTTCATCTGTATAACCCTGTTAAATAATGCATTTCTGTTTTCTGGAACTGGAGCTGACTTGTCATAATCCCAAACTACTGCTACTGCAATAGCTCAGTCTACTATTTTTTTTCTATAGGCTAGCTAGATAATAAAGCAAGCTGGGTGTAAAAAAGCAAAAAAACTCACTTATGGATATTGTTGCAAACACATCTGCCTCCAAGCCTCAAATTTATATTAATACCACATCCCTGCATCCCAGTTTATTTTCGGAGAAATCGATAAAACTTTTATAGCTGAAAAATAGTCTCAGAAGACATGAAACTAGAAAGCTTATGCTGATAAGGGACTTGAAATGTAGGAAAAGCTGGTCCAGTGGTTATTCACCCATTTTAAGCATACGAGTCAAGAGACTACTCAGACTCATTTAAAAGGACGAGGGCCCAGAGAGGCAACAGCCGAGGAGTACTTAGTGAAGAACAGCAAGAGCTGGACAGAATGACAACCAATCCAATTAAAACTGATTTCAGGGCTCTGTGAGACCTTTGTTTGAGATGTTGACATGTTAAGCTGTGAAGATGAGGATGCACAAGCTCGTGACCATCCCAATAGTAGCAGTGCTGTTTTTGTTTTGTTTTATGCATTATGAGGATTTGGCAGTTTTGTCAATACTATTTTAATACAATGATTTTACACACAACATAATATATCAGAACTCGGTATGCAAAAATCAGAACATTGCTGTTGGCTATATTTTAAGTGCTTAGCCAATGGGATAATATTAAACTTTTATTTAAATAGTAATCAACATTTAAATATCCATTCTATTTCCATGAAATGAAAGTGCTTAAGCAAAATTACCTGCATAAGATCAATACTAAAGATGTTAATTAATACAATTAATGTGATATTCCATTAGTATTCCATACACTGAATATCAATGCAGTGCTGTCAAGCAGGTTCCATAATAATGATAGTCAATTATGAAGCACCAACTGGGACTATATCTTCAATGCTCTCATGATATAATTGTTGAATGTTTCTTACATGTACCGTATGCCAAAGTGCCATAGAACAAGATTTGACACCTTTCAGCACAAAAATGGCATCAGCGATTTATAAAACAAGATCAGGTTGTCAAGTAAGGACAACCATGAAAAAATAAAAGATCACTGTCTTTATTCTAATGCCATTTAAACACACACACACACACACACACAATCTTTGATCTCTAAGACATTGTTCACATCAAAGGTTGCATTGAGTATTCTAGGTTTGTATTCTATGTGGCCTGACAACGCAATTAAGTTAGCCATGCATGTTCTCTATACCGTCAGCTGAACTGGGCTGGGAAAACCATTTGCATTTATCCTCTTTAAGACCCTATGGATTGCTAGTGGTCTTGGTTGCTCTTCACCTGACCCTTCACCTTGGCCTCAAAGCTTTGGCTAGTGTGCTGACATAACAGGACAAGGCTAGCCAGATCAATAAGCTGTTAACAGACCTAACCATCATGGCTAGCTGATGGCCAGCGCAGAAATCTTGACATCCATGAATTCTGATGAGGATATGGTGAATTAAACTGTGGGTGGAGAGATGAGCTGCTGCAATGAGATAAGTGGAGCGTTTAACTGTACCCTGGGAAGGTTAGAAGAAATTAAAATACAATCATTCACTGTCATCTAATCCAGGAGATTGTCTGTAGGCCATCCATTTAAGATTTAGATTGAGTTCACCATAACTCACAGTCAAAGACAGCCACTCCATCATGAAGCACTTCTGCCATCGTTTAATGCAGAGTGAGATGTTATGTATCATTTAATGCTCTCCCAACTGCATAAACGACTGTATAACCCCATGAAGCCAGGATAGTTTCAATCATTGGCCATTTGTTGCAACTCAACCAACCATTAAACAAAACAGCTGGGCTTCCAGGTGGGCCAGTAAAATATTGATTTAAAGCCAAATCTCCAATAAACAATTACATGCTATTGCCTATGCAAATTATGCTTTTATAGACTTCCAAAGCGAAGCATGGCACCAGGAAGGAAGGAAGTACAAGAGGAAAAACGGAAGCAAGAAAGGAAAACAGGCAGCCAAGAAGGAATTTACATAGACAGTAAAAGAAATGGAAACAGCGACCCCATTGATTTCAACGTAGAAGACTGAAGCCCGATTTTTGCACTTCCTGTCTGATGTCTCGAGCCACTGCGCACGCTCAAACTGAGCGTGACGACAGTCTGACAGTTGAAAATCTTCTAGTAGCTGTGCCAAGACAAATCTGAATCACCTAATTCCTCAAAAATGTTGATGAAATATTTTGTCCGGTTGCTTTTATGGACTCTATCTATTGGCTTCTACCTTGACTTTGTGCCTCCATGTCCCTACGATTGCGTCATAGACAGTAAAAGATATCTGTCTATACGGTAATGTCTCTATTGTGCGAGAGAAAGTCCCATGGTTATGACGCAATCTTTAGCCTATTTTTACAAAAACGGCTTCTACGGGGCTGTAACGTAAGATACAAAGTAATGGAGCATTTTTATACATTGTCGTGTTTCTTTAGAAAATAAATAATGGACAAATTAAATCTTTGGCACGCCTCAAGCCCCTTTTCCACCAAAGCATTTTGAGAGCCGGTGCCTGCGGCGAACCAGTTCTTTGTGTTTCGACAGCCAAAAAACGGTTCTTGGCCGTGAAAACTGGTTCCAAAGCGGCACCAACTCTTTGCTAGTCTAGATATATATTCTTTTACCACGTCACCGCTTACGTCGGGGGCTGGGGCGGGTTTAGATGTGTTCTAAATATCTTTTCTGACCATAATATAGTATCGCAAAGCCAGGAGAAACACTTGCAGAAACACGATGGAGTCTGCCTTTGTAATTGTTATGCTTGAAGACGGCACAAGCGTTTCTATTTTTTTTTCTTTTTATTGAAAACATTATAAGCAAAGAAGAAACAGTCACATAGAACAAATAAATGGAAAAAAGACACAAGAGAGGGGTACATAACTTATCAGAAAAGATTACATATCAAACGAAAATATTAAAAGACTTATATTTCAATTGTACTTACAAGCGATTCTAGCTAAGACGTATGGCGACGTACACAGTGACGTGAATGATGTTCGTTCCCTGGGCACTCTTGTCGTGGACAAACAAACAGGTTCTGAACGGGTTCGAGTCGAACTAACTCCAAACCAACTCTGAACCAGCACCAGTTCCACCAAGAACCAGTTCTTTTTTGGTGGAAAAGGGGTATCATATGTAAAGTTATTCACTGTCAAAGTGACGCCAAAATGAATGGGAGTCAATGGGATGCTAACAGCATGTGAAGTTCAGCTACAATGGCGGCTCCAGCGAGGCTTCAACTTCCGGCTGATGGATTACCCCCTTGGGAATTTAAGATAGAAGTAAGGAAGAAAGAAAAGATAGGAAGTCAGGAAAAAAATGTCAAAGAAAAAGGAAGAAATCAAGGCAGGAAAGTAATCAATCAAGAAGTAAGAGCAAAAGTCAGAAAAACAAGAAAAAGTAAGACAAGCAGGTAAGAAAGCAAGAAGGAAGTCAGAGAAAAAGAAGGCTAGGAAGATAGGCAGGAAGATAGTAAAAATGGAAGGAAAGAAGAAAAGAAAAGCAGTGGGTTGAGATTCAGTCATTCAGGCAGTGGGCTGTTAGCATGAATTAGGAGTCACATTCAAAGGGGAGAGGGATGTTTACACAGGTGAGAGATGATTTCAGCTGTGAAACTAACATGATCTGTTTAAAATAACCAAAAGACACGGCAAGAAAAGCCTCTTGTAAATAAAGCCGAACGGAGCAGCACCTGTGGTAACGCTACATACAGGAAACATCTGCGGAGATCTGAATAATTACAAAGTGAGCAAACAAATAGCTACCGTCTACACAGCCCTCAGGACCACACAAATCCTATCAGTGTAATTACCTTTCATCTCAAAAGGGCACTAGAGAGGAACAATCCATATTCCTGTCCTAATTTCTCATTTTCATGCAAAAGCATGCTCACACACATTTTGAGTGCTCAAGAGAAGGGCAAGTTATTTGCAGGCATTAAGACTTCAAAAGGCCATCACTTCTCATTCTCTGGTGGTATGCACTACATGCCAACACAAGAATAACAAAGACCCCTGGATCACACAAACAGCCACAAATAGTAAAGATAGTTCGACGGTTACACCACAGACCACCTCTCTGTCCTTTGAAGAAATAAATTTGGTTCATTATCTTTGTTACAGTGTTTGCTTTGTCCACTCAGGAGACCTTATGAGCTTCTGATGTCTTAGGTCTGTTTCCACATGGAAGTAGTGCTGTTGTGTCTCTACGATGAATATAAAGCAATTCCTGCGCAAATACATCACTATTTCCTATAAAAATGGCCATCAATTATGAAATAGATATTGGGAGGGAGCTACTGAGGAGGACTATTAAAAACGTGTCTGGCATAAAAAGTAATTTACACAAGAATGGCAGTGCATTTCCATTTAAATGGTTTTTAAACCACACATAAAAATAGCAGGAGAGCAATAGAGTGGAAGAGTGAACACAAGACGTATATTTATTAAAATGAAAACTATATAAACACCATTAATTAAAAATAAAAATGAAAAAAAATTTAACTGTGCATTGTGGGGTTATTTTTCTCACCCTGTGCATAAGAAGACAGATGTAAAACATCTGCTTTAAGGGTGCACAGGTCAGTGATTTTCAGCCTGACTGTGTTTTATTTATCAATTAGTCATTTAATCTTTTAAAAATTGATGATCTTTACAATGGAACTGAATCAACACTGTACTGAATGCATAATTTTCCTGTTATCACTGTAAAGCTGCTTTGAAACTATCTGTATTGTGCAAAGCGCTATAAATTAAGGTGACTTGACTTCAGTGCGTGTGTGGCTTTAAGCACTAGAAATCACCCATCTCTAACATTTTGCAATACTGTATCTCCTTATCAGCTCCACAGCTGCTTTTCTCCTAATCCAGATCACTTTTATTCATTCAGTAAAGCTCTTTTAGGTTCTTGTCACAACCAAGAGTCACAAGAAATCTTTATCCTCCTCGCTTGTTGATGACAGGCACGACCACAATCAAACATTCTGCATTCATTTGTCAGTTAATTATTCATGTCCATTCCCCCTCACGGCATAAGCATCCTTTAATTTCCTGTTGTCGCATTAACCGAGAAACTGCAGACGATTGCAGACAGCAAATCATACTGAAAATATCAAAGCCCACTCGGTTTGACAATAACAGTACTTGGGAGATGAGATATCAGATGTTTGCATAGAAAAACACCTCCCAGGCTGCTTCAATGTACCTGATCGGGCCATCGGTTTTCACAGGAAGACTGTGTAATGATGATAGCATGGGTCACACTGACCACATATCTCTAGGGAGAATAAACCTGAAATATGGCTTCTCTGATGCAAGCCAATTAAGTCGCATAAACAGGAATGCACGACTGGCTTAGGATTGTGGATTACACTGAATGAAACTGCTTTCTCATCCTGCAGCTTTCTACAGTGAAGATACATCTGTGAAAATAAAATGAAAAAATGACATCACTAAAAGCCACTTTTGGTGATCTAAAGCCCTTCCAGTTTCATTTCCATGTCATCGCTTGTCCTTAAGACTCCACAGACTGATAAACAGTGAAATGGTGGAACGTTCCAGCACGTCACAAGCAGTGACAAGTGCCAGTGCAACAACAGCAGCTCTCTGCATACTCCCGCTGACAGGGAGGCTGATAAAGGGGCTGAGCTTGTGAGATGGTTTCTGCAGGGAGAGGTTTGAGACATGCTTTAATATTCCAAGCAGATGCTCCTATCTTGGGCTCTGCCGCACCCATCCCCTCATGCATGGAAAGCTGGGGGTGTGTGAGCAGATTTGGGAATTATTCCAGACGGGAGGTGTAGGTGACTCCAAAAATACTTTAGTTGTGCTTCTCTTTTAATGGAATGATGTGGGGAGCAATTTAATCTGCAAGGCATTCCTTAAAATTAAACTACGGAGTGGTAATTTAACAAATTATGTTTCACTTCATGAATGTTGCAATCAATTACTTGTTGGCAGCCTACAGGTTGACTGAAATGTTGCTTTTCCCGTCGAATTCCTCTCAGTGGGTTGGTAATATCTCTTACAACTGCAAACAATTACTTCTTAATGAGTTGAATTAGTCTTTTTGACTTGAATGAAAATGAATTTCAATGATTCTTAAATACCTATTCTTATATAGCAACAATGCATAAGGGATATTTCACCCAAAATGACAAATCTGTCAACATTAATTCACCCTTGTGGCATTTATTATTGATGTATTTTTTTGCACATAAAAGTCAAAGTCAATGGGGTAAATTGTGTCATTATTTGGACAAAAACAGTTTTCTTGCAAAATCCTAATTTGTGTTCCACAGGAGAAAGGTTCTCTTTTTTTACAAAGGGGTAAGAAAATGAAATGTTGCATCTCTTTAAAGGGTAACTAAACCCCTGGTCAGAGCCTGACTCCACCCACTGGCAATATCTGAAACATGCTGAAAAAGTGGGCAGAACCCAGCGGAGATAGAGGGGACGAAATAGATGCTAAAACACTCTATCCTAATAGTTTTTTCCAACTCCTGACTCGCTACAGTGGTTTTGACGAAACAAGCTGGTTTTATACTGCCGCTCGCACCAAGAGTGTGGTGAGCTGAAACCTGTGTACGTCACGAAGTGCGGAACAACCAATAGGAAAATTCAACTGCAGTAGCCACCATTCAACCTGAAGAGGGCAGCACTAAGACGTTTTTACATCATATATTGTAGAAATAAAATACTTTGTACACAAATGTCAAAAAAGTTACTCAAATCAATGTCTGGGATTAATAAAGATCCATTCTTACAAATCATTAACTAAAAAAAGTTGGTTTAGGGTTTAGTTACTCTTTAAAGGTCTTGTTTTCAAAGATTGTATCTTGAATAGAACATTTCTTTAATATATTTTGTCTTATTGCACTGGCATTTTTATATATTTTATATTAAATAAATTAGCTATATATTATTTTATTTATCTATCTAGATTTAAAATCAGTGGGAAAAAAAATTCTGCCATCACAGTAAGAATAAATGAATTTGTTTTAACGGATTCCACTTTTTTTAAAATAGGCTCATTTTACCATCTCCCAGAGTTAAACAGGTGAGTTTTACTGTTTTCAAATCCATTCAGCCATTTTCATATTGGAAGATATCAGTAACCAGACAGTTCTGGTCTCATTGACTTCCATAGTAGGAAAAAAATATATACTATGGAAGTCAATGAGACCAGAAACTGTCTGGTTACTGATATTCTTCCAAATATTAAAACATCGTCTGAATACATTAGAAAATGGTAAAGAAACCCAACTGTTTAACTCTGGGAGTGATAAAATGAGCCTATTTACAAAGAAAAGTGAAGTATCCCTTTAAAGATACAGTCTCTGAAAGTTATGCAGCATTTATTCAATGCTGCATTTATCATTTCAAGGATTTTTACACATTTCATCTGGAAAATTGGACAAATGTTCACATTTCAAGACATGTAACTTTTTGCATTATACAACAAGACAACAAAGCCCAATTAAACAAAAGTTGTCCTGAAAATAAAACTTCCTCAATTTGCCTCAAATTGTGAAGAGACGCACTAGAAAGTAAGTGTCACCAACAGAGAAATGGTTTTATTCAGATTTCTCTGAGGCAGGTTGAAACATGAAAACACACTTTTAATAACACAAGACCGACTGATAAAAAAGCCGGTTTGAATGGAGGATAAAACAAGGATGGGAGAGAAAATGTATTCAGCTCCTGTCAAGAGGATTTTAGAGATGATTACCACTGAAAAAATTTCTTATTCTAACTCCAAATGAAACTTTAGGGAAAGGACTGACGGTGTTTACATAAAAAAAACATGAATGTTGTTTGGTGACTAAGCAATAAGCCCGAGGGCCCTCAGAGAGATGAACAAACTTGAACAGAAAGTTAAAGCAGCTGTGGTACAGTTTTATAGATATATGTCAAGTAAAGTTATATGACCGGAGCTGCTGCTTGTGACGGACCGCTCATAAGCTGTGAACATATTAAAGGAAATCACATTAAAGCTACCTTCCCGTTTCACAAAGCTGATATAACCCCTGTCTACTCCATAAACTACTATAATCAGTACAAAACAGATTTACCTCACTGCTGACAAAAGCGGAGACACTAAAGCACGACCAAAACAAATACAACAGTGCTGCCTGAAAGTAGTTTTAGTTACAATCTAATAAAATGAGACAGTTGTTCTTTTGTCATGACTTGAAAGATTATAAATAAAGACAAAATGAAGATGAAAAACTTTGAAAAACACGGTATGAGTCTCAAAACAATCACTGCTTCATAATATTACAGCATCATGACAGGAGGACTAATGCAAGTCAGCTTGTGAGTCAGTAATGATACACTCCCTCACCCTTCCTCCACTCGCACATTAACACAATGTGTGGAAATTGCACCATGGCGGTCAATCAAGGCCACACTCAGACAATGGCTTTGAGCACAATTTCACAGATGTACGACAAAAAAAATAAATTCCTTCATCTGGTCCGGATGTATGACGGCAGTGCAAAATTATGGTTATGAAATTCAAAGCAGATCCGACAATTTTCTGCTCAGAAATGATTTACACCCTGACATTTTTTTCAATATTGAAAATATGTTTACTTGTTTATCTATTTGACAAATTGCCATCTGTTAAAGTAAAATACTATTTGGTCCAAAAGTCAAAGGCCACTAATAGACATTTTCTTTGCAAAGTTATAGACTTTTTTTTTTCACAAAATATTTTTCACAAAACAGCTTTTTTGGTTAGTGATAAATGTCTAAACCAGGGGTCACCTAATAGTAGACAGTTATTGGTTCCGTAAAAGCCGAGAAGACATAATGACAGTGCATTATACAGTACATTGCACCATTTTAGCTCCAAACACATATCAATTTAGTTTGAGATACCTCTGCTTTGGCCCCAATATCATTATCCTTCATGGTGACAATTATGACTATTTGGGACTTTTTACTTTTACAATGTACTACTGTTGTCCACATGGAAATGTATAAATATTGTTTTGCCTGGACCTCTGCTGGAATGGAAATATGGAGGTTGGACCTCTCTGGAGCTATAATTGAATACCTCTGATCTATGCAAAAGTGCAGAATATTAAAGATTTATTCTTCACATTATGTCATAACATTTTAAATTTGGGGTTTAAATCACATTTTCAGTGTTCGAAAAATACATTTTTAGTGTGACTGGCAGAATTGGTGTGGGGTGAAAAACAGGAAAAAAGGACATGACAGGTATAGACTGAATATGTAGGAGGCCAAGAAGCTTCAAGCCTTGGAACAGATAAGACAGGAAAAGATAAGCATAAGCCTCAAGTCACAAGTCCACTGGTCAGGAAAGGAAAAGGCTTTAAAAACTCTGTAAAACTCATCGACACATGGCAAACTATGCTGGCTAACTTTAGACCCTTCACAAATGATTTTGTTGTGTTTGAGTAAGGAGAAATATTCGCATTTTTCTTCATTCTGCTGTTTCTTTACATTGTTTTCTTACTGTCTTGAGCAACACTTGCCCATAATTTTAGTCATGCTCCACCATTTGTGGCCTAGGAGCCTTGTTGAGCACAGCCAAAGGATGAAGGCCCGGGAGCTTCATATCAGGTGTGTCGAGCACTCAGCCAGTGTTACTTGCAGCTAGAATTTAAGGCTAAATGGTCTCCTGGTACCATCTGATCATTCTTGAGCAGGCCTCTTCTATGAACTCCTCATCAATGATTGAGATGGTATGAATTAAACATAAACTGAGGGACGAGAGAAAACCTCAACCACACACACACATGGCCACTGAGCGGCAGGAACATAAGAAACTCCAATGCTCTTTCTTTAGAAGTCAATAGAAAATTAGGCATACACCAATACCATACATACAACCATTAAAATGTTATATTAGCCAATATACCAACAAAAATTTAATACTTTTAAATGCTTCAAGAAGTGAATTTAAACATCACAACAGTATAATGTACATAATGAAAAATGGGTTAACTTTGAGAACTGCTAGATTACATATAACAGTGTTATTATATTATTAGTGTTGAATATTTGTTTCAAATTAGCAATAAGACACCAAATGAGCATGCACTATCAAATATCCAATCCCGATATATTAAAATCATTGACGATATGTGACCAATCAATCATGCAAGACAATTGTGTATATAAATTCAGGGATGGGCAACGATCAATTGCATCCAAAATAAAAGTTTGTGTTTACATAATATATTTGTGTGTAGTGTGTATAATTAATTTGTGTATATAAATACCCACACATGCATGTATATATTTAAGAAAAATGTGTTATTAATATATCAAATATTTATATAGCATGTATAATATTAATTATACATAAATATATATATAAAGTATATACATGCATATATTTCTTAAATGTATACATGCATGTGTGTGTATTTATATATACAAATTAATTATACACACTACACACAAATATATATGTAAACACAAACTTTTATTTGGATGCGTAATTCGTATAATTGCATCCAAAATAAAAGTTTGTGTTTACATAATATATTGCCCATCCCTATTGAATTTACCATCAAATATGGTTATTGCGCATCAAATATTGTGAACCCAGAAATAAGCATATTTAAGTTCATTGAATTATATTTACAACTAATTGCAAGTTGTCAGGGACATCGAGCAAGCATGCATGTCCAATTTACTTCTGTATTTTTCAACTAAAACATAATCATAGGTATATGGTGTCACACTGCCCTGTGAAAGGTTTTAACTAAGATTATTATAGTAAATGATTAAAAAAAAGTTTTAAAAACGTACCATTTTAACTCTATTATGTTTAGTCTCATTTGAGATCAGTATCATGTATCGAACCAAATCATGACATGAGTGTATTGTTACACCCTGTTTCATATATTTCTGTAAAAACAGCCTGTTGTTTCATCCCAGCTTGATTATGCATAGACAACTATAAGCATGAAGTTCACAATTGTTTTTCCATTAAAACAAATTTAAACACAGATGCTGTCTGCTTCAGTACCCTGACATACTGTAGCAAAACTGAACATTTCTAATAGAATACACAAGCCTTCAGGTGTCCAGTCCTCTTGCTGAGTCACAAGCCAGACAGCACACCACAGATTTAAGATAGTAATTGAATCAATTAGACTTGGACTCAGTTCAGAGCTGCAGGCTTTGGCAGCTTTAACAAACTCACACTACGTTAAAATAATCAGTAAGAGACATCTGATGCTAACCCGTTCACTACTGACCAATTTACACTGATTAGGAAGCGCAAGGATAACTACATTTTCATATTAGGTAATCCACTCTACTTCATTTGCAAGCCCAAAGTAAACAGAGAGTGCCCATAGCAACATAAAGCCTGATTAAAATCATCTCTAAAAGAGCATTATAATGGCATAAAGGAGTCAAACGGTGATCCTTCAGGCAGGCTAACATGCTAAATGAGGTGGACAGTGGGTGAATGGTGGGGGTTTGCTAAGTCAGACGACATCTGTGCTGCAGGCAAAGAAGATTACACACACCAAGTTCAAAGTTCTAAATGTTTAAGGAGTTTACACAATTTCTAACTCAATGGCTGAGATACCTATAGCATCTGGATCAGCTTTTGGTACAGACGTACTGAAGTGTCATGCACTCTTAAAACAATAAAAGAGTACTCGTGATGTGGGGGTTGTATTCATGAAACATCCTCTTAAAATTGGCATAAAGTTGCGATCATCTTTTTTTCACTATTGTGGCGTATATCCAAGCAAAACGGCTTCTCGAACAAGAACAAATGTGGGGCGGGTCTTGATTTAGTCCTTGATGTTGGGACTTGATAGGGAACTTGGTGCAGTACCAGGTTGCCAACACTAGTAAATATGCATCAGAGAATGAGGGGACACATGAATTTAAAGGGATACTCCACTTTTTTGGAAATAGGCTCATTTACAACTCCCTCAGGGTTAAACGTTTAAGTTTTACCATTTTCAAATCCATTCAGCCGATTTTCTGATATTCAGAAGAATATCAGTAAACCAGACAGTTTCTGGTCTCATTGACTTCCATAGTAGGAAAAAAATAATACTATGGAATGTTAATGAGACCAGAAACTGTCTAGTTACTGATATTCTTCTAAATATTAGAAAATCAGTCTGGATGGAATTGAAAATGGTAAAATCCAACTGTTTAACTCTGGGAAGTTGTAAAATAAGCCTATTTCCAAAAAGTGGAGTATCCCTTTAAAAGATTATGTGCATAGATAAATCATACATAAATACATTAATACTCTTTTTTTTTTTTCTTTATTTAAAGGATAGCCCATTTTGAATTTGATAGCGACTTTAAGAAACTAAAGAGTCATTTTAAAAGGGTTTAAATGAGACTGTAAACGAAATGGTTATGGTGAGTAGACAGATAAGATTGGAAGTTAGGATGTTTCTGTAATATGATCCCCAAACGGTTCATGTTACACAATTCAAAGCTAGATTCCTATGTTATCTGGTACCCATGGTGATTCTGTTAGAATCATGTCTGTATTCTTTGGCCTCTGATCCTAACCTGTCCTTAAAGCTAAGGTCTTGGCTGCCTTTTGTAGATCCTCATTATTTATCTCCAACAAACACAAGATTAACAGTCCAACACCTGTAAACACTTGTAACCTAACATTAGCAGCTTAAATAAACCTTGGGAGTCTCTATTATATGGTAAGTAAAACTTACCAGCAGCACGTTTAGTGAAATCATTGTGGTTAACCATAAACAGAAAGCATCTAGTGGTATCAAAACTTCCTCATGATGGATAGTCTCAATTTCCTCCTGTTGTGGTAACAGTGATAAATGGCTTACGTTAAAATCCACTTTTTCCTTGAGAGTCCCATTTAATCAAAATGCCAACTAAGTAATTATAATGCTAGTAATAGAATTGGCTGTCTCAAAACCTAGAGATCTGCTGGCTAAATAACAGTAGGCTTGCCTAATTTTTATACCTGAAATGTCCTTAATCCATATTTCACACTGTAGATTTATAACCCATCGTTCTTATTTGCATATTTATCAGGTCAATAACATTGATTGAACAATGTAACAGCTTATCAATTTCGCCATTCATATCCTCTCATGTTGTATTTTGTCTTCTAGTCAAATCACAGCGCTTTGCTTCACATTAATAAACGTGGAAATAGCGTGAATATTATAAAAACCATCAGTTAAGGGAAAAAAAGAGTTTTAGCCGTACAGAAGCTAGCTACAACAAGACGACAGGTGACTTCTGAAACATTAAAGCTACACACAGCGCGTGAAAGTTTCTGAGACTGGTCAAAGTCCCTGAATAACTTAACATTCCTCTTTCAAAATTACAATAACAAAACTAGCTTTTACCATGGCTTTCAAAATGAACCCTGGTGCTAATTGTAGAGTGACAAACTGTTGTCTCTAGCTAGCCTATGTTTTAGAAATTGGGTTAACAAACTAACCTGGCTTTACAGTCTTCAGACGGATGGGTTCGCGAAAGTGGCGGATGACAGCGAGGGTGTCTCGGTTTGTCAGTCCGCTGACAGGCGTGCCGTTCACCTCCAGAAGCACATCTCCGGTACCAGGTAGTCTGCCGACATGGCACACTAACGCGTCCGACAACACCTGTCCGAGGTACGGGAACTCTCCGTGCTCGGCTCCCCGAGTATCTCCACCACGGCGCTGAGCTCTCCGGCGTTACCCCACGAAACGGCACATTCCTGCACTTTACCGGACCAATGTTTCTTCTTTTTCAGCGTCTTGGACATGATTAATCCCTTTCGTAAACGAGTCTCTTGAAACAGGTTATTTCCTTATGCAAAAGCGTTCAAAGCGCAGTAAAGCACAGCGGCTTCATTCCCATGTCTTGGTGAAAAAGATTAGAAAAGGTTTTCAAAACTTCAGAGTCGGCATCGCTCGGTTCTTAAAGCATATTCCCTGTTTGGTTCAGTCAAAATTCACGTAAATTAATCTGGATTGAGACACGACGGAAAAGGGGCTCTTCGCTGCCTTAAAATCTACTGCTCACCAAGAAGTGTCGCCAAATATCGTCTTCACGATCCAAACAAGCGCTTTCTGAGGAGAAAGGACACGGAAATAGCAATAAACTATCACCCGAGGCACTGTACAGCCTTTATCCAGGCACATGAAAAAAGAATACAGCCTCGTTTGGTAATACCGGCTGAAGAATGAAACGCCGTAGAAAAACACTCACATCCGTGTGTAATCCCTCGCGATCTAGGGCGACTGTTGTTAACTTGGGTCTCGCGCACCTGTTTCAATGACATCAGCTACCGGCGCGTTCACGGGAAACGACGAACAACCCTATACCTGGATCGGGAATACACGACTGAACTAGGTCCACTGTCCCACGACATTTGACTCACGTAGAAACGCCCTCTTGTGTGGGTTGTTGTTGTCTGTGTAGAGCTGTCATCGCACGGCGTTGATTTTTGTAGGCGCAGCTTTGCAACTTACAGATTTTCACCTTGTTATTTGCGCCAAACGAGAGCAGCGACTGTCAGTGGTGCAGAGTGGACGAGAGCAGGTCAGCCAATGAGAGCGAGAGGGCGGGCTTTCCCATACTATTTCACAAGAGCAAACTTCAAAAGCCTGTCTGCCATGCTTCTCAGGGCTGAAAGGTGTTGACTCTTTGAGAACTAAAATACTTGCTGCCCTTCATCACAGTCTTGAAAATGCCTGATGAAATATATTTTGAAGATAGTAAATGGTAAAATGTAAATCAAGGGATTTCTTGGTAAAAGTTTATAAAAAATTTATTATAATAATAATAGCATCACTTTATTTGCATACTGTAGCACATTTCATTAAATAAACAATTAAAACAATACAAGTTCTTCAAATTAAAAATATTAACAAAGATGAAACCACTTTATGATAAAGAGTGAGAAGTTATAATTACTATGCATACTATGCATAACAAAAGAATATAAACATACTACATTATACAATGCTTATGATCAAATATTTAAAATTTGTGATTTAAAAGTGAGAAATATCTTGAAATAGAACTTGAATTAGGTTTTAAATAGGCCTATCTACCTATTTAAATCTACTCCACGGACCCCTGGGTTTCCTATTAGATGCCTTTCGGGTGTTCAATGAATCCTGTTTGAAAACCATGGATGTAAATTTGTTCTGTTAATATGAGTTTGTGTTGAACAGCTGTGTATAAACCTTGTAATTTCACACCACCTGTTACACATTTTTGCACATAAACATGATTTTGATGTTGTTTTAAAATTTCAGCATGCCATTTCTTTCTTGCATTAATACTAGTTTTAGAAAGATAATAATACAGTTAAATAATACTGTATATCATTCTCATCAGGGGTTAAAAGCCAAGCTTCTATGCTTGATGTTGTATTATAGTGCCATCTTTGTTAAAGTACAGAATTGCACTCTGTATGGGAAGATGAGAGAACATGCACAATATAATTTTGTTATATCAATATCAAGGCCCAGAAGCATATTGTCAATATTACTTTTTAAATATTTAGATATGTGTATGATGATAATGCATGAGCCAGTGTGTTATTAAGAGGACTAAATTTAATAATTTTACATTTTGTGTAGCATTGACAACTCAATCCCAGATAGAATCCCAGTATCTGATATTTATCTGAAAGGTATTTATTAATTTATTAACTATTTCAATTGTATCCGACTCTTGGTGGAATCAGATGGAACTGGATAAATATTGTGAATGTTCTGATCCAATCTACCTTCTGACCTGTAATGCTGCCTGAATCATAATCACACACTGTTCGTTTGTTGGCCACCCTCGACTGAGCCTGGGTTCTCCAAAGGTTTTTTTTCTCCATTCTGTCACCTGATGGAGTTTTGGTTCCTTGCCACTGTTGTCTTGGTTTCTGACTTGATGAATTGGCGACATTAAATCATTCAACAATATTTTTAATCTGTCTAACTTCAGGTGGACGATGACACAATTTTCTCCTAGAAACAAACTTTTTGTATTATTTTCATGTTATCACTGTGAAGCTGCTTTTGATATAATCTGTATAGTAAAAAGCGCTATATAAATAAAGGTGACTTGACATGCAAACTTCACAACCGGGACTCGAACTGGGAACCTTCTTGCTGTGAAGCAACAGTGCGTCCAAAAAAGGCCACTGTGCCACCCAAATAATTAAAGCTATATGAATAGCTAAATATGTAACTGCCTATTAATTGAAGATATGTCAAAATAGCAACACTATGATAAATAACACATAATATAACTCAATTAGCTTGTTTTTATGAATAGCAAAAATGTCTGATATGTAGGCCTACTTCTAACTCATTGAATTATTGAATAATATCACCACAAAATACAATAAATGTTAAATTAAAATAATAATAATAACAACACTAGTACTAGCATACTGCTCGGGGCCCTCTGTGCCTGCCAATTCAGAGATGGTCCTCACTGCAGAAAACGAAATCCAGGGGGAGGAGTTAGATCCAGATCCAACTCCTCCCACCTTACATATACCTAAACCTACCCATCTCCGCCCCCTGATCCTAACCCCACCCCTAATCCTACCCATCCCCACCCCTGATCCCTAACCCCAGCCCTAATCCTACCCATCTCCGCCCCCTGATCCTAACCCCACCCCTAATCCTACCCATCTCCACCCCCGATCCCTAACCCCACACCTAATCCTACCCATCCCCACCCCTGATCCCTAACCCCACCCCTAATCCTACCCATCTCTGCCCCCTGATCCTAACCCCACCCCTAATCCTACCCATCTCCACCCCCGATCCCTAACCCCACCCCTAATCCTACCCATCTCCACCCCCGATCCCTAACCCCACCCCTAATCCTGCCCATCTTCACCCCTTAGCTATGGATCCAACTCCGCCCCCTGGATCTCATACTACAATGAGGTGCTACTGGCCAATTCTGGGAAGCCATTTTACTCGCTTCAAAATAAAAGCAAAATTTTTGTCTCCACAAATCTAAAAAAATTAATATCCACAAATCTCTCATTAACAAACAACTTTGATATCCAACATAATATAATGACATCACTATTTCCCAGAGACACGAAACAAGATCCATTAACCGTTTTATCTGACTAAACCTCACAAATGTGGCTGTTCAGATTAAAAGACATGTTAAGAGTAGGCTAAATGTGTCGAAGAGTAGGCTAAATTCATTAAATGTGTTGAGATAAGATTTTGTGCCATCTATGATCAAGAGAGAAAAAAAATAATCTTTATGTGCATCACCTCACGTCAGTTTACCCTACAATGATGAGTGAAAATAATCTGCAATTCAGAAAAACACTGCACTCCTGCCAACAGTTAAAGGGTCCCATAGTGACGTTAATCATTAATGTGGAGGGCAGTCACCCTCACGGTCACTGCTCTGAAAGTCAAAATCAGACTTCATAACAGAAAGAGGCGAACAAAAAAAGCTACCAAAAGCAGTCAGAAACCTCTTTAAAAGTTTCTTTTCCACCTTTATTCCAGTAAGGTAAGGATTGCGGGCACTCACAATATATGTTGAGATAGTTAAATATTATTTCTTGCAATTCATCTCTAAAACATATGTTCTTTCTATTTAAATGATTTTGCTAATGTCTTTTATTCAGCCTGTTTTAGAAATGTTAAAGAGACCCCCTTATGGCTGTACAGGCCCAATACAACAGCTCATCTGGCTCTGACCCTGTCGGTTGTACGCAAGAGTCCACCTTTCTTTCAGTACTTACTATTGCGTCTGAATACTTTAAATGCTTTTACCTTTGTTTATGACATTTCCAGCATGTGTATTTTGCCTTGTGTTTGTATCGAATGGACAGACGAGGAAGGATCAGGTCCATATGCGGTCATCATTATCCCAACCTTGCTGGCTCTCAGCACCCTGATTGTTGTGTCTCAGATAATATGGAGCTTCGTTACAAAAAGATCATCAGCTCAGGTTATCACAGGCTCATCTTCAAATGTAAACGGTATGTGAAATAAGGCAGTTTGAACTCAAAATGTCAGATGCATAAAGTAAATTTTTAGTATTTGAGCAAATCATGAGAAATAGGCTAGTACTGTATCTGCTGAATCAACTGTCTTTCAGAAGGGGAGCCTGTACCTTTGGACACAGGCGCCGGGACCCTGCGGCCTACACAGGGAGCTCTGGGTCCATGGGAGATACCAGCTCTGTGCGCCCTGGAGGGGGTGGAGCCGCTTCAGATGGGACGTTATGGGCCAATCTGCACGGCTCAGCTAAAACAAGACAACACATCCACTGCAGTGGTGATTAAAACTCTTAAAGGTACATTACAACACAAATTCATCATTCTGAAATGCTTCTAAGAATTAAATTATAAATGATTCTGCTCCACCATGCTGTTTATTTACATTAGAAGAAATACGAGTAGAATTTATGATTGTAGTCACACTGAACGACTACAAATGTGTGATATATTTTGTTTCAGACAGGTCAAATCAATCCGAGGCTACAGAATTTGTGGATTTTGGCCTCTTCCTTGCAGCAGTGAGCAAACACAAGAATATAGTGAAGATGTTATACTGTCAGACACGCCGGACGCCCATGTATCTGGTTTTGGAGGCAAGCTTTCCAGGAAACCTCCTGCATTTCCTCTGGAGTCTTCGAGAAGTAAAAACACCTACGTTGACAAAGAACATATGGGTTAAGTCTCATCACTAAAACTGAACTCTCTCTAAACAGGACAGATGTGGAGCAGGTGATAACTTCCAAGAGTTTTCAGAGATGTCTGTTTATCTAGCAGCTAAACAGGTAGCAGCAGGTCTGGTGAGTCATTTATGTCCTGGAAACATATACTTAGAGCATAATTTAAGTAAATGACCTGAGCTCTCAATCATAATTTAAGTAAATTAAATGAGCTCTCAATCGGGCCATGGGGTCTATACAACCCCAATAGACTTTTACCTAACAAAAAAAGGTTCCCTTCATCTCAGTGGAATACGATTTTGTGACTTTTCATACATTATCTATCTATACACACACAAAAAACTGGGCTTGATTCAGTTGTTCTGAAGGTATGTAATAAAAAAAGTTTAAAATCACATTAAAATTAATGGGAAATGTGGAAAAAAAACGAAATAGATTTTCTTCATGTGTCAACATGAAGAAAACATTTTAAATGCTAATGCTAAAGCTAATGGTGTAGTTGAGGAATTGTGTGGTATATGGATAAAAAAGTTCTTATCTCCAAAAACACAGCATTAATGAATAGATGAGAAGTAAACAAAAAATATATATATTATTTGTATGAATAAAAATGTATATTATTTGTACAATTAATCAATTGTTGGGGCCGTATAGACCCCAGAAGGGTAAACAGGAAATGAAGACCATTTGAAGGTTAAAATCATTTGTTCATTTTCACTTAGGATTACATGCACTCCTACCACAGAATTATTCATGGGGATGTTGCAGCCCGGAACATGTTGATTGGTTCAGGGCTCTCTGTCAAAGTGTCCGGATTGGATTGGGCTTTTAAGAGCCGCCAGATGAGGATGGTGGACAAGGAACAAGAAGTCAATGTGCCTGTAAAATGGCAGGCACCAGAACGGATAATGAGGCTTCCCATAACAGACAGGAGTGATGTGTGAGTCAATCAGGAAATAAAACCTTAAAGCTACACTGTGTAACTCTTTTAGTTTATTCTTAGCTAAAAACACTTAGTTCTATCAAAAATATATGTGCTCATTAATGTATATTTACTTCGTTTAAGTAATAAAGTATTCTCGTGAGTGTATAATATGCCATTGACAATACATACGGGTAATGGGTTCTAATGTCGGTCACCATGTTGCCCCTCCATCTTGAAAGTACATTAGCCGATGAGGGACGCCCGTTAATTCAAGCTTCGCGTTTCGCGTTTACGTTTACACTCATGGACGAGGTCGAACTGGAAGCCATGTTAATCTTGGACTACATTGACCACCGTAGGAGTTAAAACGAAATCGGAATTGAGAGGAACAGAAACTAATATTCACTGGATGGTCATATAACTTTTCACCGCTAGATGGGGTAAAAATCACACAGTGTAGCTTTAAAAAACTACTGCCCTTTGACCAGTGTTGATGATTTCTACATTGTGCTGTCATACTTTCTTCAGATGGTCTTTTGGAATCCTGCTTTATGAGATGATAACCCTGGGTAATATTAATGCACCGGTTGTTACTTTGAACATTTTCATTAAAAATAATATGAAGCAAACAATATAGCAGTCTTATATTTAGCTTCCTTCTCTTTTGAAGGGTCTCCTCCCTATCCTGACCTGGATCCGTCTGAAGTGCTGCCCAACACTTTAGCCCATTACCAGATGAAAAGACCAAAAAACTGTGGAGCCCCATTGTAAGTCTTTGTATTCTTTTTTACATAACTAATTAGCCATTTAAATTATTGTCTTGCTCCTTTCAGAAAACCTGAAAATCTTGTTTCAACAACATAAAAATTCATATTATCTGGCATATCTTGCAGATATGACTTAATAAAGTACTGCTGCATGTGGAACTTCAAGGACCGGCCTGTGTATTCTGCCATTATTCGGCTTCTAAGACTCATACAAGTACCTCGCTGACACAAAACCGCTTCGCTCTGAACATCAAATGGACATCTGTGAGTACAGGAGGATAGCAGGACTGCCTCAGTGTCAATGAGAGCTACACCTTCAGAGGATTTCCAATTTATCATTTCTGCACTGCGTAAAAATAGCACAATAGTTTCAGTTCCACTTAAAGGAGTAGTTCACTTTTAAAAAACATTTGCTGATAATTTACTCACCCCCATGTCGTCCAAGATGTCCACGTCTTTCTTTCTTCAGTCGAAAAGAAATTAAGGTTCTTGATGAAAACATTCCAGGATTTTCTTCATATAATGGACTTCAATGGGAACCAAACGGTTCAAGGTCCAAATGTTTTAGTGCAGCTTCAAACTGGGCTTTAAACGACACCAGAAGATGAATAAGGGATTTAGGACCCTTCAAGTCATGACTTGAAAAAAAAAAAATCATTTTGATGAACGAGTTTGAACAGGAGAGTCACGAACGCTCATCACTGAACAGAGCAAGGCGAGCATTTGTGTTTATAAAACTTAAAACTTTTTTATTTATTTTTTAAATGACCGATCGTTTTGCTGGATAAGACCCTTATTCATCGTCTGGTGTTGTTTTATGACTACTAATGTCAAATCAGAAAGTACTTTCAGAGCTTTGTTATTTTAATTTCTATTTTTGATTAAATGGATGACTAATGCTATTTTATTTATCTAATGCGACGTTACAACAGTTTTATTGTTTTAGTAACGGTCTAAGGAGTCTTAAAAGAGAAACTAAACTAAGCCAGTATAGGTGTACTTATTATGTAATGTTTTAAAATATTATTTTCACTCTACAGTATTAACAAGTAAAAAGGCCTGAGTATGTTTTTCTAGCTGTCTCTGGTTTCAGTGTTTCATCTATACGTTTTTTTTTTCTTTTGAACACATGTTATAACAATATTCATGTGACTGCCTGCCTATTTTGAATAAAAGAGTCTGCTAAATTTATACATGTAAATGGTTTGATAATTCAAGTTAAAAGAATGGGTTTAACTTAATTTGATTGAGTACATTTCTAATTACTGCTTTTTGCTGTTGCACTGCAGTAAATGTACTGCAGTATTTGGTCCCACTTTATACTAAGTGGCTTTAAGTACTATGTAGTTACATTGAAAATAATAATTTGACACAATGGACTTAGTGTACATACATGTTTTTACATTGTACATATATTTTAAAAATGCAAGCATGTAATTAGAGCTATAATTACTTTATGTAATTACATGTGTAATTACACAGTTGACCCTCCCCTCACACCTTAAACCTACCCATACCACCACACCTATCCCTAACCTTACCCGTATCACACCTCGATAGCAGCAAAAGTGTTTTACAATTGTACTTATTGTTCAATGGAAGTACATGGTACTTAAAGCCACTTACCGGTAATATAAAGTGGGACCCAGTATTTTAATGGAAATAGATAACATGGTACAAGGGTGTACCTTTAAAAAACACAGACATTTTCTTTTTAACACCAACTAAATTTTAATAAAAAGTAACCACAAGTGGTGCACAAAACACAAAATAATGCTTCAATACTGTTATGCAGGGTAACAATCTCCCATTGAACCCAAGTGAACAGAACATAGCAAATCCAATGGAAGATCACTTGCTAAACAAGTAATTACTGATTACCGAGTCAGAAAGCAGGACCCCTTAAAACAGAGGCCAACTGATACAGATTATCATTTATCAAAATTAAACCAACTGCCACAATTCTTCATAATCAAGGAAGTTATTTTAAAAGGCCTTGCTAATATTATATGGGACATAAAGTGTTGATCAGAATCACACATGAACCAAGCACCAGATAAACTACATGAGCAACTACCTTATTCAAACTGAAGTGTTTTTTTTGTTTTGTTTTTTTACATGAAATGACAGATAATTTGCATAAAATTCCCTTATGGTATTTATTTTTAAAAAGGCCAATGTAATCAGAATAAAGAAAGCAAGAAATATGATTATGATTAAGAGTTGAGTTGTTGTTTTTCGGATAAGTCTCTTAAAAAACCAAAATAAAAAAAATAAAAATAATAATAAGCATAATTCTACAAGTATAAATTCCACAGCAAATTTGATAATCTCTACTCTGCTTCTTGCCTTTTCAGCTTTAAATCAGTCAGGGTGAACAGTGCAACAAACACCACGCATAGTGTATTAGAGACCATCTACTGAATCTGTGTCAACATGACCTTCAAACACATGACAATATGTGTGAAGCAGAGGCAAAGAGCATTTCTCATCCTTAGCGATGAAACAACAGCAGCAATCAAAATGTCCGTTCTGTAGGCCTCCTATTGTAGATCATGTAGATTTCATGAAGCTCATCACCTCAAAACAAAAAGTGATTTTTCTGATTTTCTAAATTGGTTTGATATTTCTTTGAATGAGCCTCATAGGCCATTACCCCTTTACACTTTGCAGCTCCAAAGGGTTGTTGGAAACAGTATGTAGGAAACGGACCATAACAAGTAGTAAAGACAAGCTGGAGGGAAGGAGGGGCAAAACACCATGGCAATTCCTAAATGAGAGAGAATAAAAATGTACGCAATTATTTGGTGAAAATTGGTAAATATTGAAATGTGCATGCTAATTTCCCTATTTTTTCCACTGAACAACCACTTAAAAGGAGCAATAGCAATTAATTACATTTACATCATGTAACCTTTAGTAAATCTCAATATGAATATATTCATTTTAATACAATGTTGTAATGCCGAATTCATTCTTTTGGATTTTATTTAGACAAAATAGTGTAGAACTTTAATTTATTAGCCAGTCATTTATTGGTTATTGTCTTTACCGCCAATGTAGACCACCTTCTTCCAGGCCTGAGACTCCAGTACTCTGTCATGAGGGTAGAAGTTCTGACTGACCATGAAGATAATCATGGCCACTGCTAAGATTCTCAGTACTGCCATGTTTCCTCCAGTCAGCAGAGAAACACACACTAGGATGGCAGAGGAGTAGATGCATGGTAGGCCACGGTACATGAACGGGATTCCTGCGGAAAACAGCAGACACATCTTTAACTGACAGCCACTTTTTATAGGGATATATACCGTTCAAAAGTTTGGAAGTTTTTGAATGAAGTCTTTTATGCTCACCAAGGCTGCAGTTGATCAAAAATACAGTAAAACAGTAATATTGTGAAAGTAATGTTTTCTACTTTACTTGTAATTTATTTGTGTGATGGCAAAGCCACTACTCCATTCTTCAGTGTCACACGATCCTTCAGAAATCATTCTAACATGCTGATTTAGTGTTCAATCATTTCATACTATCAATTTAGTAGGGGTGTAATGATAACCTCATGTCACGATACGATACATATCACGATGCTAAACTCATGATACAATATAATTGCTATACTCCAAGACATATGGTAAAAGGTTAACAAAAAATGTACTGTTGATTAAAATGCTAAATTTGATATTAGATTGTAGGTTTAAATGAATAGGCTTGGACTTGTTGCTTGTAACCCAAAGGACAATAGTGACACCAGAATAACAATAATCATGATTCTGAAGCTGAAAAACTGAGTCATTGTAGATGAATATGCTTGCACGCTTTCACTGACTAGAAATAATGCTGGCCACTTTTTACTGGTAACATCAGACATTTGGCATTATCAGAACCCACAAATATTCCCCCATTGCATTATTAGACATTATATTCAACATTATATATAGTAGTTCAATGTAGTACTGACACTAAAACTATGAAAACTAATTTTTGATACAGTTTTTATTTTGGGGGGACTATTCACGATACATATCGTCAGTATTCACGATATGTATTGTTGCATTTTTGTATTGCGATATTGTGGCACGACATATTGTTACACCCCTACAATTTAGTAATACTTTTTTCAGGATTATTTAAATACAAAGTTCAAAAGAACATAATTTATTTGAAATATAAATCTTTTGTAACATTACATGCTTTTACTGTCACTTTTGATCAATTTGATGCATCCTTCATGTATAAAAGTGGTCACTTTTATCATTATACAGTATATGAGTGAGATTTCTCTTGGGTTGGCAAATAGAATAGCTCAGCTAAAGACAAAATTTGTGTGTAATGTTTGTAATGTATGTAAACAATCTTGGAAGTTCCTCACCACTAGAGAAGAAGCAGAGACGAGTAAACACAGACAGCACGTACAACATGCACAGGATGTTATCCAGTAGACTGGGTGTCCTTAAGATGAGAGATGTTGCTATTCCAAATGTTGTGAAATCAGCAAAATCATCCAACTTTGCACCTGCAGTAAAAACAAAACAAAAAAAATCATTGTTCCATCTCAAAAACACAACATTCAATGCACAAGACACTGTACAATAATATACTGTGGTGCATCTAATTAATTATATAAATATACTTTTGAAAATCCAGTAGTTAGTTGATCCAGTTATGCGACTCATTGTCACAGTTGTAAATATGACCGCTTTCTCCTTCATAAGGGCATAACAATGGCATTGTTTCCAGGCAGACCGTTAAAGAACATGACAATGTCTCCCGGAAATCCCCTAGAATTCAACCAATCAGATAATGACTTTGAAACTCACAAATTGTTTCCCATTTTGTGTGTCTTATGCATCAGACATTCAGCCAATGGTCTGTGGGCATGACATCTGAGGCTAAGACTAGCTGACATGCCAAAATCCCAAGTTTTGGCTCATAGTTTGTAACTATGATCAAGCGCACTGGCATCACAGTTAAGCACTCATCGACTTAAAACGTCCGGGGAAGGGCTCAGAGCTCGTAAATTGGCCTCAACCCATAGTGTTCCCCATCCTTGACTGGGATAGAAACCAGCCAAGTGTGAGGCAATGGGTTGGTGGAGGGATGCTGTGAAACTGAGGCGGGACAGAGGTGAGGGATGGCTATATATACCAGCTTCCTCTTGCGATGCAGATTGGTTGATTACCTGAATGTTCTCCTCCAGAACTTTAAATAAACTTAGAGTCAATTAATCATTTTCTTTTAAAGGACTGTGTGGCAAGCAGTGCGGGGCCGAGAGGCATGGGAATGGAGCGAGGCCGGTTACGTGATTTCTAATGCGCCTTGAATGTCTCAAGGAGGAGCTCTGGGACGATAAAAGGACTGACAGCAGTGAAGGATGATAGAGGACCAGGCCTGGACTATTTACATTGTGTTTAGTTATGTTTGTGCAGCAGGCGTCCCTGAGCGGCTGCCGCTTTACTTTCGTAGTGTGTTTATTTATTTATGAATTAAAGTTATATGGAACACTCGCCGGTTCCCGCCTCCTTCTTCCCTGAACACTAACCTTGCTACAAACTGATTGACGGAAATGAGTTGGACTCCCCATCACTTGTGCTGACAGTTATTGCGATGCTAATCGATTATTCTGTTGTTGGATTACCGGTCGACCATCCGCTCCATTCCCATTAATGCACTAAACTATTTAACTATTAATACGATCTGAAAAGAGAAAGAGAAAAATCTTCATGCCAGTCCAAAAAAGCTCATTATCATCATCTATCAACAACATTCAGGAGTTTCTTTATCTAGAGAGGTGAGGGCATGTTTTCACCAGGTTGGAACATTTGAGTGTGTGTCCAAACAAGTGGACTGGTATTCCAATTCCGTGGTTAACAATTTGAGCAATGTCAAATATGTTGGTGGTCCAAAGCATCGGGATAAAACAAACAATCAGAACATGATCCCCCTGAATTAGGCTGCTTCATCACAAACGAACTGCTCAATTGCCATAAAAGGGAGGCAAAACAACAACCATCAGTGAGGTCCTGCAGAACAACAGAGCGACAACAGTAAGCAGCTCAAGAGTACAAGTGACTAGGCATTGTGAGGGCATTGCGGAGCTATTTCAGGCAGCTGGGTGGACGTGACCGCCTGCACAATCCACTGGTTTCCCGCTACAGAGTTAGCAAGGTCTCGATGGTTTGAAAGAGAAAACCTGCTTACTTTTATTTATTTTTTTTTGCTTTTTGTGCGGGAAAACTGTCGTACAAACATTTTCACGAACAAATCCCGATTCATCAATAACTTTCCTTATTTTCTGAATTTCAACATTTTTCTTTGAAACAACAAACCACAAGTATGCAAAAAACACATAATCTGGGTGGTCTTATAAATTTGTTAAGATAAAATGTTATACATACATATTACATCTTAAATATATGTCATCCTCAGTGTTGGGGAGTAGTTAACTACAAGTAGCGAAGTTACTAACTTAACTACATTTCTCAGTAGCTTGGCAGTAGCTCAGTTGCTTTTTAAACTGTGTAGCTTTTCCAGTAGCTAACTACTTTTTGCAGCAAGTAGCGGTGTAGTTCGAGCAAAAGCTACATTGCTACATTGTCGAGCCTGCGCAAATCAGCGCGATCACGCGATGCAAGGATATTCTTCTTGTTACATTACAAACTATTTTTTTGCCATTACCGCCACCTGTTGTTTAATCTTGCGGCTAACGGTTCACTGACGTACAGAAGTTGGGTTGACACCCATATAACGATTAGCTATATAGCAAGACGTGGCGACAGATTTGGAGGATGGAGAGACAGCTAACGTTAATTACCCATGGCCCCATTTGTCCAAGTTCAATCAGTATTTTTGAGAAAATGTTCTACAAGCAATTTACATTGGATGTATATTTCGTTCTTGCAATGTTGTAGGCTATTTGTTGCAGTTTTGACAAACAGGCAGAGATATTTTAGTGTTGTGTGTAACAAAACAATACTCTTTGAAATCGTAATTGCATTGCCTTGTTTTAAACACTAAATATTTTACTTAAAACATTCCTCAGACACTTATTCAATTATTTAGAATATAAATTGTTCAAAAAAAGCAAAAGTAGTTTCAATGTAGCTAGCTACTTTTTGATAGTAACTTGTAGTGTAGCTAAATACTTTTCTAAACGGGTAACTTGACTGTAGTTAAACTATTTTAACTTATGAGTAGCTTGTAGCTTGTCAAACTACAGTTTCAGAGTAGCTTCCCCAACACTGGTCATCCTTATGTAAATACAGTATACACGTACCTGTACATTTACTGTATATAGACAGTAAAAGAGTTTTTTAAAAAGTTATAGCTCGGCATGCCGTTATATGGACATGGTTTGGGCAAGTTTTATGATTTATAACCTTGGGCATAAGGTCACTCATTTAGAATACATAAGAACAAATCCATGTGCATACACTTTAGAATCATTTACAATGAATTCTGTTAGAGTTTTCTTTTCACAATATTTCAAATCCCTCAGTTCTCACCAACTCTGAAAAGCTAAGCCAAAGTCTAATTTTATTATGACCTCTGACACATTTCTTTGTGCCAGGAGATTCTTTAGTGTGCGCCATGTCAAACTTTCTCGCTTGTTGTGACAACTTACCTCTGGCAATCACACGTTAAAGAAGCTGTATCTGTATATATCTGTACTGTACCACACTATTTGCAATTTGTTGTTGACCTGTGTAATCTGTCCTTTTCTGTCCTTAGTTCTTATTTAATTCTTACTATTTTAGTTCTAAGTGGGGATGTAAAATTGAATTAACCTCATCCAACATATTTTTTATATAATATGTATACAAAAATATCATTTTCTAATTATAATATATATATATATATATATATATATATATATATATATATAGAGAGAGAGAGAGAGAGAGAGAGAGAGAGAGAGAGAGAGAGATAGAGAGAGAGAGAAACTGGAGAAACGTTGTTTCGTTTGCTTGTGTACACTGTACTCAATGTATTTCAAAATGTTGTTAAATTATAGAACAAAATGTAACCATTATTTTAAATTGCTTTTCAAAATATAATTTTACAACTGCTTTTCTTTACATGTTTATGCTTGAATTATTAAATTGATCATTTATTCCTTCCCTTCATTTTATTTATTGATAAGGGGACTGATGATAAAAGCATCTAAAGCAACAAGACTCACTCCTGGCCCCACTCACTTGAACTTAAGAACACTCAAACACTACTCACCCAGTGCAGAACACGCATTCAGTTGCCTAGCAACCGCTCCATCTGCTAAATCCAGCAGGTAACCAATCAGAACCAGCCAGCAGGCCGCATGATGATGGCTGTGAATAACAGGGACATAAAGAAAGAAAGCACAAAACTACAAATAAGTCAAAGAGATTTAACTGAATTTAAGATCAAACTTTTTTTTTTTGGCTGCTGGCTGAAATTCCTTTAAACTTCCTTCTACTGTAACAACACTGCCACAATGAATTGTCACCGAGTCAAATAGATTTATCTCAAAGTGAAAAAAGTTATATTCTTTATGCATTTGATTTTCTTTGTGAAGTACAAATCAAAAGCATGAATACATACCCGTTGAGACTGCAGAGGATTGAAGCCATGCCCATGAGCATGTTGGCAACAGAAAGAGAGTTGGCCGCATTTTTCCGGGCAAACTCCTTTAGATGCACCCAGTTAGCCTGTTCGTTTAGAAGCAGTTTGTTAGCGTCCTGGAAAAAGGCTACCAAAAAAAAAAACAACAACAAAAAACATGAGCAGTTACACAACAGCGAGTTCAGTGCATGTTTGAAGAGCTCTCAGTTACATAAAAATATATTAAAGTGTGAATTAACTCAGTTAAACTTTATTTAAAATATCTGCTAACTAACTATAAAGTGCAAGTTCTTCCATAGTCTAAACATGTGATTCTTGTAATTATTTACTTATCCTCTCTAAAACATATTAACATTAAACAGAGGGCCACACATGATTCTCTCACTTATTGCAAAAAGTGTTAAAGCCGATTTTCTTAAAAAACAACCTTTGTATTCACATTATAATGTGAATAAAAAACAATATAATTATGTAATCAATAGCATAATTATATGAAATACTACGTCTGTTCAATACTCTGATCAAATGCGTTTGAGTTCTATTCTGATTTGGTTTTGTGTTCTGTTGCCTCTGTTAGTGTTCATCACCCTGGTTTTTCATTGATTGATTTTGCACTGCACCTGTTTCTCATTTCACTCATGGTTTTGTTAGTATACGGTATATTGAGTCTGTTTTCAGTTAATCTTGGTTCCATAGCAGGTTGTACCGTTCATGGTTTTTGATTCCAGTATATGCTGAGTGCCTTTGTTATTTTTTAATAAATAAGAAACTGCAGAAAATACACCCGGATCTCCTCATCTCTGCATCAACCTCATTGCGGCATAAAGAACCCAGCAGAATGGATCTAGCGGCAGTAAAAATCCTTATCCTTTCACAGGGGGATTTTTCCCTCAAGGAACAGACACAGGACTTCATAGACCTGGTCCATCTCATCCACTATGGCGACGACAGCCTGTGTTTTTCCGGGCAGGGCTCAGTAAGAATTTAAGAATATTTCTAACTGGGTGCTACTTCAGTGTGGATGCCCGACCTGATCACCTTCTGTGAGTAAGAGGAGGATTACTCATCGCCAGCGCCCAAAATCCACCCATAGGTGTGTACTCTTGAGGCCACAGTCGACCCAAAGTTCAAGCTGGAAAAGGAGCCTGATCAGGTGTGAGAGCTGATCCCTATGCCTATGGTGGTATCAATAGAGGGCATTGAGTAATGAATGAGACCTAGTGTTATGATTGAAGAATGTGAAGGCATCAGTTTCAGGTCTTCCTTCTCAGCCAGTTCCAAGTCTCTTTCGTCATTGTTGCTGCAGATTCCTAGCCCAGCACAAAGTCTGTGTTGTTGTGGTCAATCCCTTGGCTCCACCTTAAGCCTCAAGACTTAATTTTGCCCAGTCTACCCATTGGCGCCATCCCAAAAGCTCCTCAGGGCTCCCTCATCTGTCTGGCTCTGCCTTGGTCGGTCATCACCCTGGTTGCACCACAGACTCCCGGTCCTCCAGCTACGCCTTTTCCCCCAACCCTTTGGCTCCACCAGGATCTTCCTTCTCTCCAGCTCCACCACCGTCTGCCGAGGCCAGGTCTCCAACTAGGTACGGCAAGTTCGAAGTTCTGCCTCGACCCTCCAGGACAGCAACATCACCGCCCAGGGTCTTCGGTTCATCGGGTTCACCTGAGTCTCTATCACCCTTGTCTCCACCTCAGTCAGGTTAACTGTAATTTTAAGCTATAATTTTTAAATGAGGTTGACAACTCGTAGTATTTTAAAACATTTTCATAAAAAAACTTCTATGTAATGGGGGGAAATAAGCACTGCACAATATTTGTCATTTCAATTAGACAGTAATAATGATATGCTAAGTTATAAAAGACATTTACCCGAAGAAAGAAACTCTCATTTGATTGATATGATCAAATGACTGTTCATCCCTGTGCACTAAGACCACAAAGTGCTATTACCATAGCAAATTACACATTTTCAATAGAAAGATGTTTTGGGAAAGAACATTACTGGAGGACTGGAGATGATCTACAACCACTAGCCCTCTAAAACTGAAGCTTTGGTTTAAACAAATTTAAATATTTGAAAATATATTTGAAAAATTAAAAATTTAAACCTTTAAGTTACTTTTGGCGCGCACCCGAGTTTGATTGACGTTAGAGTTTGGTTCATTTGGATAGGAGAATCTGGTGTTGCTTTCACTACAGTGTTTAGAAAGTGGTCAGCAATCAGCTGATTGAGGGAGTATTAAAAATGGCTGACATAACCATTTTTACAATGAGACGCCCGTCTTTGTAAAAAGAAGTTATGCTTGCTAACACCCACAACAACTGGCAATCATGCAGTGCAATGCAGATTGAAATCTCAAAGCAGAATTCTCATAAATCATTTACTCATCAACCATCTTTTGTACTGCATTCTAGCACCCATTACAATTTCAACCAACTACAGAAATCATTACATTATACAGATAATAGCTATAAAGGTAAAAGAATAGTTCTCAAAATAGGTAAATAAGCAAGAAAGACTTGTTAGAATTCTAGTGCGTTTCTTTAAGTGTGACCAAGTCTGTTTGCCACTGGAACACTGCTGTGATTTTCAATGAAGTCACATAAAAGAAGTCCTTGAGTTGCAGCAAATCAGTGGGCATTCAATCTAAAAGAACATCTGAAGTGGTTGAATTTGTGTTTTCCTAGAGAAATTCACATCATTATTTGTCACATTTTAGTCATTATGCGATCAAAGATCTTCATGTGGAGACTCAAGTCCAACATTTGCAGATTTGATATGACAAAAGACACAAACATTTATATGCATGACAAGTTCTTTGCAGGTCAACTTTCATTTTTTGGCATGTGCTGCTTTTCTAGGTGAGGGAAGCATGCAAGAACATGCACATTACGTGTAAATATTTTAAGCTCATAAAACAAAAAATCTTGCCTATAGCATTCACAAAGACATTAAAAAGGTTTAAAGGTGAAGTGTGTATTTTTTGTGTCACTAGCAAACAAACACATCCCCCGTCTGCCACTGGTCAGAACAGAACAGCTCTGCTTTAAGCCCACACCATTGGTTGAGCCAATGTTGCTACGTCTGTCTGCTCCGAACCAACAGAGTGATGTTTTGATAGTGCCACAAAACCAGTGTTTACATTTTTATTGGGAATCAAGGCGTATTATAGCCGATTTCTGCATATTAAACTTAGGATTAAATCACACACTTCACCTTTAATGAAGGGTTCCTACTATTGTGTTTTGTAACCTGAACTTGATGTGATTCCAAAGCCAGTCGAATTTCAAGCGACTCTTCATCTGAAAGAAAACAGTCAATGAGACACAGCACATGCCAACACACAGAATTCACCATAGAGCTTGATGTTTGTTTGTATATCAAGGCAATTAGACCTCCTTTCAGGTTATGGGATATCCATTGAGAATAACATAACCTAATAAAAGCTAATTCAAGTAAGTAAATATGAATTATATTGGTAGTGAAGACTGGAGTAATGGCTGCTGAAAATTCAGCTATGTCATCACAGGAATAGATCAAAGTTTAAATCATATATTGAAATAGAAAATTATTTTAAATCAAAATAATATTATCTTATATTACCTTTTTACTGTATGTTTAATTAAATGCAGCCTTGGTGAGCATTAGAGACTTACTAACCCCAAACTTTTAAATAGTAGTGTATAGACCTATTATAGTTCAACCAAATAGTGTAGCTTTTAATTTTTACAGTAAATGTTTATGCAAAGAGATTTTAATTCAAATCAACATGGTCTATTATATGTGAAAAGAATTACATAATTTTAAAAAACAAAATGCCTCTCATAAAATTATGCAAAATACACTAGTATTTGACAAACTGATAAAATGTGGCATGACAGTAGTAAACTATGAAAGTAACACCTTCTTATATTTCTTATATTAAAGTGCCCCATTATCCTTTTCGAATATTACCTTTTAATGTATTGTGTAATTTAGCTGTCTGTGAAAGTAAAAGGTCTGCAAAGTTTTAAAGATCAAAGTGCAAGACAAATAAAGTTATAGTTTCCCAAAAGAAAGAATCGATTCTAAACTGACGAAACGAGTCATCAGTAAATCCAGTCTCACTTCCATAACATATATTTACGTACCTGTATGTAACAAATTTGCATAAAGCCATCCTATGGTCTTTATTGGCTGCCCGTGAACAATTTCTACTTTGACCCGCCCTCAAACACTGTAGTTGGTTTGTGTTGTCGACATGTCGAGAAGATGCTGTTTTCTGTGCTGCTAAAGCACTCTCTTTGTAAACACTTTCAAAGGATGTGAAGAGTCAAGGCTTAAAATTACCATAGCAGTATAGCCTTTGTTGTGTCCCTGTCATTTTACTGACGACTGCTTCTCAAATCTCAGCGAGGTCAACTCGGGATTTGCAAAACGCCAACTTGCTTCTTTTAAATCACATCCTGCAAGTTTGATTAATTATTCATGCATACATTTCCTACTGAGTGTTCAAAATACGTCGTTTTGTGTTTTATATTGGGTGCACCAGCTAACCAGATAACTCAAGTTAATGGGTCTCATTCACTAATAATTGGTTATTTCATATTTAATTATTTTGAACTTCTCACAAAGAAAATCTCTGCCTAATTCACAACACGTGCATATTACGTACATGACTTTGTTTTTAATCTCATTCTAATGAGAATGAATTTGGAGTCTTCTAAATGAGTGACCATGTGCACAGTGCACTAGGTTAGTCATCATTTGCATAAAACACACCCAAACTATCTCCATATAAGGGGTTTCTGCACAACCACTCATTAACAGCCTTTAGACACTCTTATCAAACATGTGCCGCTCTCAGATCCTCGAGCCGAGTGTGTCATTCATTAAACCAGTTCAAATACAATAAATACACGTTTACAGACCCAGATTACAGACCTCTTATTAGCCAGCTGTACATAAATATAAATCTGCATTATTCGGCGAAACCTCACAGCTTAAGCTTTAACACAGCTTTTATTACTCTTTCAATGTATATGATGTAAAATATATTTAAGATGAAATTACATTGCATTATTTATTATAAATATTATAATTTATAATTATTGTATTATTTTATATATTATAATAATTGTGTTAAGACGAAATATAACTACTTAACACTATTATAAGGCCGCACAGAGAAAGAGCTTTTTGCGCACATGTCGTTTCATTTGTTCCTTAATTTTTCGCACATTAAGCAACATGACATCATGACTTTTGCGTAAACATACATGCCACTTTCAAGTCAAGTGGCGTCTTATCTAAACGCATTTTGAGCTATCCGCGTGTATGACTACGCTGTTAAATGTCAGAGCGAAACAAAGCAAAATGTAGATCTACATCTACGGAGCGATATTTTTTTTTCCTAGGATGGTGGGAGAAGACTCATAAATGCTATTAACCCCAGGGACGGGGTTGGGGTAGGTCATTTATTTATATATACAGTAATGTAACGTTAAGGCAAAGGCGTTCATAAACACGCTGAAAAGCGATTATGCATGTTGAGGACACGCCAAAAATGGAAATACGAATTGGAGTGTCATACATATGCCATTTCATGAGATCAGTCTGGGTGAATAATGATTTGTTAGTGAAAACATTCGTACACAGATTTCACACACAAATGTGTGCCTATGCATGCTTAGTGAATGAGACCCACTGTCTAACTGAAATAGTTCTGCTTTTCAGCTGTGGGTCCACTATTAAACCACCTAAAATTGTGTCAATTAATGCACATTAATAATTCTTACTACCTTGAGTAATAATAAGGATGAAGCGAGTTTTGGTTTACAAACTGCAATGTTAAATCATTTATTTACGTTCAGTGCTCGGCTAACGTATGTACCATTATTGACATGGTTACTGATACAGTTCCCACATGTGCACTTAGAAATATACACATCAGCTTGTTGATGGAAATACACTTGTTAATACTGACTTAGTAAAACTTACCACTGAGAAACGTCATGCTCAAGTCATTCTTGTGAAGGAGGTTTGGGTTGATCAACTAGTTCTTCCAGTGTTTCATCATCTGACTCAGGCTCAAATTGATAAGGTAAAATCAATGCCATTAATTCTGTGCTTACAGAAGATGGTTTCGTTTCTGGACATGTGCTATAAATGGTAGACAAATGACAAGACTGGGCCATCTGACCAATAAGAACAGAGTGGGCTTGTGGTTTCGAGAGACTGAATCTTCAAACAAATTGTTTTAAACTATTTGAGAACTAAGGTGGTGTGCAATATGAGAATATGAAAGTGAATTCTTAACTTGGAAACCTATTATAGGAGACCTTAAATTATTAAGGTCAAAATTAGGAACCTTTAAAAAGCATAATAGGGGCACTTTAAGATAAGTGAGATACAGAATTATAGTAGCTTCCTGTTTACGAACATTTAGATCATGTCATTTGAGCTTTCATACTATCCAGTTTTATCTAGAGAAAGAACTAGAAATTAGTCCTAAGTCTAAAGGGATGATTTAAAGCAGGGAAAATATCTCCTTTTTGTTGTGGCAGTGTAATCTTAACAATTGACATGAATACCAAAGAGCATATCAACTAAATTTTGCTTAAAGACCCCACCGTAGCCATTACCAAAGGTCTTCTTGCACGCTTAATTCCTATGATCCATGTGACAGAAGCCCAGATTGACAGGATTAACGCTTATCTGTTTCCAGAACACTAATACTGTCTAAAACTCTCCGTAGGTAGCACATCACTTCAGTTGCGTAACTGAACCTCAGTGAACAGTAAATAGGCAGGTTAAAAAGTATAAGCAACTTCAGGACAAATATTACCATACGTCATGCAAAATAATAGCCCATATGTTTTTAAATAAGACATATGAGGCTACCACTAAGAAACTACTATTGGTGATGAATAAATAGTCAAAAATGGTCTTAAATCCAGCTCAAGATACTGAGTTAAAGTGCAACCTAGCCTCTAAAGCTCCAGAGATGTCCTCAGCATATGAGGAAGTCCAGGCCTGTGCCAACCATTACCAACTGCAGAAACACACCTAGTGTCACTCATTATTAAAAATCCCAAACATAACAAACAGCCATATTCTTAGCTGTGCATGGGAGCAGAAATGACATGTACCACTGTCACTGTACCACCATATCGATTCATCTAGGCTACATACCAGATGTAGGAGTCAGAAGGATCATGATGGTCTTCAAACTTCTCCAAGTCAAACAGCTCTGCAACCAAACCACATAAAAAAGCAGCTTTAAGATATGGCAATAAGAACATCATAATATCATAGATTACAGCAAAAAACAGAGTGTATTGTGTGCTTTCAAGTCTTGCCTCTCAGGTAGACCAGCCCACCAAGACACACCACTGTATTATGTAATATTATTTTTGTGCCAATTTCACTCTTAAAGACCCCCGATTCAGGCAAGAACAACCACTGTTTTTCTTATGCTGGTCAATTTAGATATTTTTGGGCTAATTCTATAACATGTCTTCTTTCTGACTTGAGGGAAGAAAACATCTAAGACACATTTAATTGTTTTTATTTTATTACTTTATCTATTTGCATCTGTAGATTTTAATTACAATACATATCTTTAAAAGCTACATTTTATCCCTTCATACACTGAGCCAAAATTCTCCACTTCAATACCACTTACATGCAAACAAATCTATACATCTTTATAGGTTTTTACATAAGGTTTGTTCATTTAGTAACATATGTCCAACAAGGGAAAAGTTGAAATGAGAACCAATGTGCAGTTTATTTAAAATAAAACATGAACAAAATACAACAAACAAAGACCTGACTTAAACATGAGCATGGACAAAAACTCACCAACAGCAGGTTACAAAGACAAAGCTAGACAAGAGGCAATGATAACATGAGGGCTGTACTGTATGTACACAAAGGCTAATGACTCAAGACACACCTGAACACAATGAACCAATAAACCAATAAGAATTTGACACATGAACCAAGGAAACCAATCAAAATAGGCCTGTGAAGAGAAAAGGGCCTGGAACCGTGTTGGGGCTGGGCCATGGAGCAGTGGCTGAGACCAAGGACCGTGGAGTAGTGGCTGAGACCATGGACTGTGGAGCAGTGGCGGACCCTAATCATGGAGCAGAGGCGGGCCTGGATCCATAGACCACCAAGGCCAAACTGATGGTGCAAGAGACCAGGACAGAGTCAGTTGTTGCACAGAAGACCACCGCAGAGGGGCAGAAGACTCCATGGCTGTAACTCCATGGCTAGTGCAGGCAGAGAGTTTGGCAACAGCCTCTATAGCCGTAACATGACAGGCAGAATGGCAGATAGTTCGAGAACGGCCTCCGTGGCCATACCATGGGGCTTAGACAGTTCACGGGTCCTCACATCACCTCTGGAGGAGCTGTAGCGGTCGTCGGCACCCTCTGGAAGAGCTGTATGCGGCCAACACACAATGATGGCGGTGGCCATTCCGAAGCACCTTTGATGGTGGGATGACCTTGGGGACCACCAGACTTGGGACCCCAGGACTAAGAACCCCCAGAGTCATGGTTGATAAATTCAATTTAGATCCAAGTTCTGTATTCACCGGAGCATGGGTACAATAGCCCAGCACCAAAAACAATTCTGGGGAAATCTGAGCAGTCATGATGTGAGGGGCTCTAGACATGACGTCTAGAGACTCTGGTGTGGTGGCCATGACCTGGAGAGGCTTTGGTGTGGCGGCCATGACGGCTGGACATGAGACCAGGGCAGAGCCGGTGGATCTAGAGACCAGGATGCAGCTCACAGCTGCACAGAAAACTGCCGTAACAGGGCAGAAGACTCGCACAGAAAGTCATGGCGAAGCACAGATATGGAAGGCCCACCTGGCCGTGACAGAGCAGACATGGACATACTCCATGGCATGGGGCACAGTTAGTTTGTGGATGACCTCTGGAGGAGATGTAGAAGTCACCACCTCTGGAAGAAGTGTATGTGGCAGTGAAAGAATGGCCATGACGTCTGGAAACGGCTCCTGTGACGTGAGGAGACTCTGATGTCCTAAGAGACTCAGGAGTTGTAGTGTGGGACTACAATGTGGGCCCGTGTCCACAACTCCCACAGTAAGTGAAGAACCGCTCGGTAAAAATGCATTGTCATTGTCCTTGGCCAAAGTCCAGTGAGTGGTATTGTCCAGCATTAGGTAATTAATTAAGTCATTTAGTCCATGCCGAAAAATATATTTTAAGGCAAGATAGTCATACAAGTCCACCAGGCAAGAAATGTCACAGAATTCCACAAATTCATCGTCTATGGATCGATCACCTTGACGGAAGCGAAGCAGAGCAACTACTGGGTTCATGGATGTTGGTCTAGCTTTCTGTAATGAATGTCCACTGAAGGCAAGTTGAACTGAGAACCCATGTGCAGTTTATTTCAAATAAAACATCCACAAAATACAAAATGATCAAAGACCTGACTTAAAACATGAACTTAACATTCATCCTTCCTGCACATCCTATACCAAATCCTTCCCTTGTGAGTCAAAATGACCCAAAGCCCTAAAATGATACTTTTTCTTTTCTAGAAAGTTGTTTAATTTAATTTTTTGAAGCTTTCCTCGCATATTCCATTAATTTCTAAGGGGGTCTTTGTAACCATATTACTCCTAAAATTCAGTAAATTTTTTTGGTGTGTATTTGTCCACTAAGACGAACACCCAGTGCCGAAGTTAAGACATCACTTTGTAGGAGAACTCGGAAGTTCAGCGCAGAATGGGTTCCTCTGAACGAAAAGCTATGCATTTTCCCCATAGACTTTTGGAAAATTGGAAAAAAAATAAGATCTGTTTTCAAATAGTTGTGACCCTAACACGTTTTGTCTATCAAGATAATCTTTACAAGTTAATCCAAAATGTATACATTTTGAAGCCTATATAAAGTTTTAAAAAGGAGGGAACCGGAAGTGCTAAAATGCTAACTCACTTCCGCGATTTGGCCTACAAATTGACCTCATAACTTCGGCACTCTATTGGCTGCTTTGGAACGCTGTTGTCGATACGTCAAAGAGTCCGCAATTTGCTGAGGGCAAGACTGCACTGTAATCAAATGCAAGTAAACCGTGAGCTGCTTGTTTTCTGGATAAAAAAAAAATACATTTATCAAATGATTTCAGTGGTTTGTACGTGGTGTACAAAAAGTGTACAACCCTAGTCATTTAAAATCTCGATAGTTAGACTGTCTAAGGAATTGTCAAAGCTTAGGCTTGTCATGTAATGATAGGCTATCTGGCTTTTTATTCTTGGATAACAATTGTAAAGATATAATTTCATTTTTACATTAAATTAAATAAGGTTTTTTGTTATTGTAGAAAAAGCATTTTATGTGATTGACCCGATTTTAGCAATAACAAAGATAACTGATGGATCCTTTATGGTAATACTGTACATGATATTGTACAACTACAGTGCAAGGCAAATAGTAAAGCCCTAACATGAAGTGAAATGTAATAGTAAATAGTTTAGTCAATAAAATAAACAAACAGTATACGGCAAATAAAATAGAAATGAATAGTATAATGATATAATATCATAAGTACATTATATAATACAAATATTGATAATAGCATATAGTTTATGTATGATTCTATAATAATAGAATAAGATTATCAATTACAGTACATAGACAATGA
The DNA here is from genome assembly GCA_030378365.1 of Hybognathus amarus. NCBI lineage: Eukaryota > Metazoa > Chordata > Actinopteri > Cypriniformes > Leuciscidae > Hybognathus > Hybognathus amarus. The sequence continues at coordinate 457,452 of JAQIUQ010001284.1, read as the reverse complement.
AAAATAAGTTAAATAGTGACTATAATATAAATAGTACAATCATTTAACAGCATAGCTGTAATAGATTGATAATTGCAAGTGGTATAATATAATAAGTGGCAAGATCACATTTTTAAGAAGGCTTCATAAATCACAGATTGGAGCTTTAAACAACTAAATTGTCAAACGGAAAAAAAAAAAACGATTAAAAGAACGTTTCGTGACACAATTACAGTAGCATTTTTACATTTTGCGACATTTCTCCTCTGGACGTTACTATTACTAATTTTATCATGATCAAATACAACCAGAAACAAATTTTTTTGTTTGTTTGTCTGCTTGAGAAAGATAATTCCTCGAGAACCTGTTTTCAAATGTGTGGCGATTTGTACAGCCCCAAGCAGCACACAAAACAGGCATTTTTCTCAATTCTCGCTATGAGAAATTTCATTTGCCCCCCGCAATATGGCGGTGCCGTTGACGCACGCTCCAGCGGCCAATAGGGCCTCTATGTGTTTATAATATCTATGGTTTCCTGCGCATGAAATACCCGTGTGCCAGCAAACCAATGAGAACGCGGGGCGATGATGACGATACATCATAACAGAGCGTGGGCGCCAAAGCTGTTGTGTGGATTTGCTTAATACCATCGTTTGGCAAATAAATGACTGACAGTTACATACGTATTGCCACAACTTCTGTCACGTAAGCTTTATGGTACACCTCAAAAGAGGGAATTTATAGTGTTAATACCAATACGAGAGTCCACGAATGGCTTGGGTATGCGCGGAGCATTCGCAGTTAATATGTAGCTACCGCAAGACCCGAGATCATGCCCGAGGTCCATTCAAACGCACTTCGACTCCTGCCTCAGGACCACACGCATATTTTGCACATACATTGCATTAAAAAACGCCATAAATTACATACGGAGAATACTGTCTCAGCCCTACTAAAGAGGAAACTCTGGTTAACAAGTTGTTAACTACACTTACCAGTTCACAACTGAATGATATGCCTTATTAATAAGGTTAAGTAGCCCATTCATCGATAAATTGGCATTTATGACTAAAACACATTTTTCTGCATTTGAAAAAGCTGCGTATGCACTATGTCGGCGCTATCTTATTTCTACAGGCTATAAACAGGTACTGCACGAGCTCATTGCTGTAGTCTAAAAACAACTGCGTATTCTACATCAGACAGCTATTGTCTTGTAACGTTATCCGTATCCAGTTGCAATAGGTCTTCTGCGTCCACAGCATTAAGTTAAATTTATTTTACTTTGTTACCGAAACTGTACAAAACATACTGAATGAATATAACGTTACTCTGATTCTCGTTCTGCCCTATCCAGAATATTCCCGAAGTCATTAAATTAAGCATTTAATATAGCAATACTGTTACGTTGCCTATATGAACAACAATAATAAAGTATCTCTTATCTCAAAATGTATTGTTTTAAAACTTGATATGTCACGATGTGAGAACAAACTTACCTTCAAAGTCGAGCGACAAATAACTGCTTTTGCTGGATTTATATATCGACGACACAGTATTTTTTAATTTTACTCACATTCAGTGGTTCCCCAAAAACAGTTATGGCCTTTATTGGACGAAGATGACATTTATCTTAGGCTATAGACTGCACCTGTCACAGACAACGCAGTTCGCATTTTAAGCGCGTCTCCTTTTAAAGGCAGGATTTACTGGAATATTCCACCGGAAATGACATCGAAATAGTTCTAGTACTTTCTCTACGCACATCAAAATAAAAAAATAATTAAAAACACGTAGTTCGGCATCAACTGTGTAGCCTAACGTTACCTAGTCTTGTCGAGTGGCGAGAAGGTTGCAGAAGAGAGGAGGGCGAAAGAGCCAATGCAAACACTTTAGTGTTCCTGCACACATAATAGCCAATATAAGTCATGCACATACATTTTGAAATATTTTATTATAAAATATTATTTTAATGTGTGCAATTCACTGTATGCTGTCCTAAGTTCTCCTTACAATAAAACAAAATAAGTTATTCTCAGTAAAAGGGCTATAATTCACCCAAAAATAAAAATGTAATTATTTAGCCAATATCCTCAAGTTGTTCCAAACCTGGATGATTTTAGTCATCTGATGAACACAAAAGAAGATATTTTGAAGAATATGGGTAACCAAACAGTTGATTGGCCCCATTGACTTCCATAGTATTTTTTCCCCATATGGAAGTAAAGGAGGACTTGTTAGGTTTCCCATATTCTTCAAAATTTCTTCTGTGTTTTGCAGAAAAATAAAAATCATACCGTTTGTAACAACTTGAGGCGCGAGTAAATGGTGACAGAATTTTCTTTTTGGGTGAACTATCCCTTTACCTGTGCATTAAGGACATACCTACAGTAGTATTTATGGCACGGTCACTGTAAAAATGGATTCATTACATTATCCTCCTAACACCCAGGAAAAAGTTTTGATTTAGTATTATTTCATGTCAATACATTGTTATGTCCATTGTATGGACAGCAGGCAGGCACACACACAAAAAGTATAGGCAAAAGCAATGATTTTTCCATTCAAATTTTAGGATTTAGGGTTTCTTTTAACCAAACTTTGTATAAAGATGCTCCTCTACCATTTTATCCAAGGTATTGTGTTCAGGCAAAATGTAATGAAAAATTATGTGTTGTAATTGGTAACATTTTCATATCTGATATTTCATAGGAATATATAATGTATGATTTCCTTTTAAGGAATTTATTTCTTTATTTAGTGATAAACGTGATTCAAGTCCTGATGTATGAAATCAATGCCCTGTTTTTGATTCAAAATTGAAATCAATGTCCTATTTCGATTAGAAACTCCATAACATTTTCCTTAAATGTTGATTCATGACAAATAATTCAATTAAACTATAGTTACAAAAATATATTTCCACATTTAAAGTAAATTTGACATTTAAGGGATCAGAGAAATATATTATATATTCTACCACCTAGTTCTGTTTTTGCCTAGTTACAATGTTTGAAGAAAATTAACTTAGCGTCTACATTTCATGATCAACTAACTTTCATGCTTGCTGTTATTTATGAGGAAAAAGCAGCATAGTTGACTTGTAAATTTAACTTGAGGCCTATTAGAAAATATTTAACTACATTATACATATACAGGTGTGCACACGTTTTCTGATATGCAGGCATCATAAAGAGTCTTTCAATCAAAATGATCATTTTCCTCTAATGTTCTTAGCACGTCTCCAATGGTACAATAATATGAGTTGAGGCGAGAAATGGCAATGCAATCAAATGTTTATTTCCAATCTAAATCGAAATTAAAAACTCAGTTTGACAGTTATTAAGTCTAAACTTGTCATGTTTGCGACATCTAATGGGAGGACAAGATTTTGCAAAACTTTGCGGACACTTGTAGCGGAACCTTGTAGTCCTGACAGTTCCATCCAATTGCGGCATATTCACACACTCAAAGCCCTGTAGTGGATCATATCTGCAGAATCAAAGTAGATGCCTATCAATCATTACAAAATTACTATATCTATATAACTAATTACTATATATATTTATAATAAACTTACACTTGAAAGTTGCTTCCAGGCAGTACAAGGGTCCCACTAATGGTTGTGACCTCAATGGCGATGGGCTGAGCACAGACCTGTGTTGGGTATGCTACCAGGGTTAACGACAGCGTCTCAAAGTCTCCCACTCCTCCGGGATTATTCTAGGTCAAACCCAGGGTGTCCTACATTCTAATAGAGGATGACCAGTTGAGTGGATAGCTTACATTCATGATCAATAAAATATCAGTTCATTGAATTCTATTGTGTGTAAATGTCACTTACTTGAACACCATTCCTCTGGGCAGGTAAAGCGCACCTTATAATCGGCACAAAGCCCTCCTCCTTGGTTTGCGTTTACACAAGAAACCCCAGTTATCGGATTATATCTTAAAAAAAAAAAAAAAAACAGAGAGCTTTAGAACAAAAATCATTTTCACAATGTCACTTCACATCCTTTGATAGACTCACACTTGAAAAACATTCCCTGTTTGAGATGCTGGCAGGCCAGAGATTGTTTGAGCCTCTATTCCGAGTGGATTCGGACAAATGTACCCAGGATACAAAATGAGAAGGGTAGTCAAGAGTTCAGAATCCCCTCCATTTGTATTAGGATTGTCAGAATCAAACCACCTGGTTACACACTCTGATGAACAGAGAATAGTTATAGTCAATATTAACAAATGCATGTAGTCATACACACAAAACCCCAAAGCCAGAGGAGTTGCGGGACACTGCAAATTGCAAAAAAAAAAAAAAAATATATATATATATATATATATATATATGTGTGTGTGTATATATATATATATATATATATATTTTTTTACTGATAAAAGTACATGTCATCTCTGAAGAACTTAATGCTATTGCATTTTACATGAGGTCCCAACTTCTCTGGATTTGGGGTTGTGTGCATGTATATACAGGGAGGCCATATACATGTACACATAAAATTATAGCGGATGAAGTTAAGATACATACTTGGAACACAGAAACTCTTTGGACATGTGAAACGGACCCTGTAGTCTTGACACCCTCCAGTCTGTTGTGCATTCACACAAGCAAAGCCTTGTGTTGGATCATATCTGCAAAAACAAAATGCATCTGTTAACATTGAAAGACTTGCTTCTAGGACCTTACATTTTCTATAAATCAGGTTTTTAAGATACTTGGCAGCAGCTATGCTGCCCTTTCCATTCCATAGAAAAATATAATAGTATTATACAACAATAATGTAGTATATGCAAGAGCAAGCATTTCAGAAAATGCACAGTCCTACAAGCAAGTGCTACAACTGCGACAAAGTGTTAACAGGACTCCTGACTCTACTATAATGGCCACAGCAGTCATTCTGACTGCTAATACATTATTTGAATGTAATTTCAATAAGCTATATCAAATCGAAGGAAAAAAAATGGTTCTGTAATGTAGGATAGGTAATAATAAACATCAGAACACAACATTTGAATTATGTAAAGATGTATTAGTTAGCCAACAACCACAGAACAGTTATTGTTATTAAATTATTAAAATTATACACAAATGTATTCATCCATGGATATAAGAATACAATAACTTGCAAAAACGTCACCAAATGCATTTCAATGCATAGGTAAAACCTTTATGGGCACATATGAAATGCATATGCCCCAAACAGTCCAAAACCGTCACGGGAAAAGAATATGAAAATATTATAAAATGCGAGAAAACAAACTGATTTAGTAACCAATATTTGTTTTAGTGAGCAAAAATATAATGCTGTAAAAACATTGTAAAAGTATTCTCCACTAAGCGTGCTAACTTAGGTTGTGGCTATTGGGGGCAAACAGCGTGCATCAATTTCACTGATGCTTGTGGATCTTCAAGAGCGGGAAAAGGAGCAACCACATGCGGTCTGTAATGCATACGGTCAGTGTGACAATGGCCATTTAAGGTAGAAATACTCAACTCTTTTGTGTCTTGTAATATTAACAAAAATATCAATGATAGACTAAAATATAAGCACATATAGGAAAAGTAAGGGTCCAAATGGGGTTTTATTTTAACAAAGCTATTACATTGCAAAATTTTAAAACAGTCAAAATGACTGCCTTGGGAGTTCTAGTGTTAAATCTGTATTTCTCCTAATTTAAATATTGCATACAGGGCAATGAGCTTATACGTTCTCCAAAATTCTGCTCTAAAGACTTAAGCAGTCTGGGTTACAGGGAAGTACAGTATAGTGCTAAAATATTTCATGTGATATAAGGCCATTGTGTAGATCTCTCATTCAAAATACATCCATGTCACTGTTCTAATCTGAGAGAATGATATTGTTGGTCATACACTTGAAAGCTATTTCCAGTCGGCGGTACAGGGGTCCCACTAACGGTTGTGACCTCAATGGCGATGGGCTGAGCACAGGCCTGTAGTGGGTATGCTACCAGGGTTAACGACAGCGTCTCATAGTCTCCCACTCCTCCGGGATTATCTCGGTCAAACCAGGGTGTCCTACATTCTAATAGAGGATGAGGTGAGCAGATATCATTCATTCCCCAAAAAAGATAATATCATCAGCTCAGTGCCTGTTTTTGTGTGTAAATTCACTTACTTGAACACCATTCCTCTGGGCAGGTGAAGCGCACCTTATAATCGGCACAAAACCCTCCTCCTTGGTTTGCGTTTACACAAGAAAACCCAGTTGTTGGATTGTATCTTCAGAAAGACACAGAATAATCTTTACATAGCCTACATTATATAAAGCTTCAGGTAAGATCATTTGTTTCTTGAATTAAACCTCACACTTGAAAGACGTTTCCTGTTTGAGATGCTGGTTGGCCGGAGATGGTCTGGGCCTCTATGCCGATTGGATTCGGGCATATTTCTCCAGGATACACACTGAGAAGGTCAGCCAACAGCTCATAATCTCCACTTCCACCTGGGTTGTCACGGTCAAACCACTTGCTTATACAACCTGATGAATACCAAACAGAAGATAAAACAATAAGGGCAAATTAAATTAGGCGAGACTTTCAGGATATCATTATGATAGGATATCAGATTATGCAGAATTTATTTATTTATTTAACATAAGAAAATGACACCTACTCTGATTGGAGAGTGTGATAATTGTACCTGTAGGGAGAAATATTTTCTTTTTTTCTTTCTCTTATAAGCAATATCACATTTATTTGGTCTTACCAATATCTTCCTTCATAAATCAAACTTACTTGTAGCCAGAAGCACCCATGTTGCAAATACCTGGAAAAGAAGAACAATAATAGAATATTGGATGTATAATATACAGTAGAATATAATAGAAGTGCAAAAAGGAGTGGCATACCTTGCTGCTCATTCTTATGACTTTTCAGTAGGGAATCTAAGAAAGACAAATCACTTTAGTGTGTGGAATGGTTCTATCATAACAATAATAATAATGCTAACAAGGGGCAGTCAGACAGACGATTATAAGGAATAAAGTTCAAATGTAGATAATAATACTTCTCCCACCGGTAATACGACGCAAACAGACCGGACAAACGTCGAGTGAACGCGAGGAACTAAAATACACACGGTGAACTAAATGACTGTGATGATGATTAGTGTCCATAGAAACTGAGGAGTAGCGGGAAACTCAAACAAAGAACACCTGTGACTAATGAAAACCAAATAGAAGTCCATAAACGAATCTAATAACAAACACCTAAGCCTTTGAGAAAATCGTAATAAATTAATTCACATTGAATTCTTCTTTATTCAGTTAGTTAGCATATTAAATACAACCACAAAAGCACTCAAAAGATTTAAATAAAAAATATATATTCAGTATAAACTTACCCAGTTCTACTTGATTGTGCTAGTGAGAATATAGGCTATCTTGTGATATGCCACAATATTTGATCATCTATCACTTCACGCGCAGGAGCAGTTAGCATCTACGCAACGTTATTTGTACTCTCCTTTTCTCTGCTGAAATTCTTTCTCTTTTTAAGCAGGTCAGACCATCTTGCAGCAGCATCTCTGTTGTCAGCTTTGACCTAATTTCTCACTTCTCTTCATTCATTTCCTGCACTCCACCCATCTCTGTCTCACCCATCTCACATAGCAAAAGCTGTCCACGTACTGTATAGGCCACACAGTGGGTCCTGGACAGGGGTAATGTATAGTTTGGTCTAAGACTTAATCTTTTGTTTCTCACTTTAAAACAAGGAATGTGAGATTGTGAGACAACATTTCATCATGCTACATGCACTAAAAAGATACAATACAGCAATTGTAATCCTTTACAATAAACTACAAAAAAAGGGAGGCTTCAAGCTATTAATTTAACCTCATTGCAGACAGTGAATGCCAAGAAAACAATTATTGAAGCTCACAAAAGATGAATGAATATGTAGATCATGTACTCTTTAACTAATTACACAACAAATCAGATATTTTCTTATAATCAAGACATTCTTCAATCAAGACCTAGATAGCATTGCATGGAGAATGTGTCTATTCTCCCAAATTATTAAATACAAAAAACTCCCCAAACCATTTAAGGTGTAAAAGTTTAATTGTTATTCAACCAATAAAAACAGATATAACACAGATAAACTCATAATAAAGCTCAGGTTGCTGGATATCCGATCACTTTCTTCAAAAGCACTTTTTGTTAATGATCTGATTACAGATCATAACCTAGATGTGCTGTATTTGACAGAAAACTGGCTAAAACCAGACGATTACATTACTTTAAATGAATCCACCCACTAAGATTATTGTTAAAAACATGAGCCTCGTCTGAAAGGCCAAGGAGGAGGTGTTGCTGTAATTTCACTATTACAGAACTATTCATTATCCGCATGCTGCTGCTGCTGTCTTTGGATACAAGAAGAAATCGGAAATATTGTGTCTAAAGGTTGCCTAAACTCTTTCTGCTCAAGCATGTAAACGGGTTATTCCTAATGTTTCAGAAACCCGAATAGTGACCTTAACCCGACCATAACCCGAAAACTGGCTGCATGTAAACGTAGTCATTGTTAGTAAGAACATGAACCTCAATAAATAACATCAGAGAGATGTTTGGATTAGAATTGTTTACTCATCTTCCAAAAAATTCCTACAGTCATAAGAGTTGAACTGACATAAAAAACACTTTTTAAAGAGGCTTTTGGTTCCAGCCTGCCAAACACTAAACTTGCACAGTCATGTGTATTGGGGGCAATTATTATATACCCCTTACCTCTGCAATCTTGATTTCAATATCAAAATTCAAACACAACAGCACACATTAGAGTGGTGCACAGTAAGCAAAAGAAAAAACACCAGCTTGTGTGATCATGCTTTAAAGCCATTTTAGGCTCAGAAATCAGTGATGACAAAAGACAGAATCAAATAATAATAATAAAAGTGAAGCAACTTTAATTAAGCAGTAATACTCTTTTTTTGTTTAAAGAAAATTAACAAACAAGCCTTAATCATATAAAATGGTGAAAAAGACACACAGGGCCTAGGTGACCTTTGACCCCTGTCTGGCCCATGTGGGCGAGCATGCTCATTAGAGCTCTGAGTCACAGCACTAATAAAAGAGGGGTTTCACTAGGCAGTATTTCATCTGTAGACCTTCAATTCTGCCTCCTCACTCTGTTTTGACAATGCAATGAGAGCAGCCAGAACAAATCACTTCCTGTACACTCTGATTGAGATAATGAACCTGAACGGTACGCGTTAGATGAGGCAGTTCTCCATTAACCCTACGGAGGATCTGGAAGATGACATACACATTTCCTCCTTTGTTCATTGTGTAAGACTCATACAGAATATGAATGTGATGGCAGAAGACACCAAAAACCTTTTTACAAACCTATCATTAAAAACAATAGTTAGTGAGGTTAACAGCAAAACTGAGTAATAGAGAAGACTGAAAAATACACACATTTAAACTGCTGCAAAGTGATTTTCTGTCATCATTTGTAATCATTTTAGTCCTGCTATTATTATTATTTTTTAAACCGTATTCATTTTTAATCTAACATTTACTAAGATTAACTTCAGTCTCAATACTTTGGCTTGAGGGATTGTAATCTGTAAACAGTATTTTATTTTACTGTAAAGCTGTGGCTTTTATTACTTACAAGTTACAACAAACAAGACCCACTCAGAGAAGTAATATTACATGATATCAAAATGTTTGTTGCCTTTGTCTTGTCTGAATTTAGCACCATGTTTTTTCATTTATAACCAGACACATATACCAGACATAACAATGTTACGTATATCATGTGAAATATATACACCATATATATAATCTCCCAATTTGTATTTTTTAGCAACAATCTTCACCTGAGATGCATCATGATGTCCTCTGTGCTGTGACCTCACAGAGACCGGTTCCTCGTCGTATCTAACTAAGCATGCTCGCCCCCACCGGCCCTAATACAGAGTAAAAGAAGGCAACGGAGTCTTCAGAGTATTAACACAGCTCGGGCACTAAACCTCAGACACGCAATATTAGAGCCTAGAATCACTGCTAGGAAAACAAATGAGCAGGTTATTGTTAGCTTGCATTTCCCTCCACAAATATAATATATATATAGATTAATATGCTTATAAATAAAAATTCAGTGCTGTAAAAACATCTCCGATTCCATAGGATCTGACCCACCATAGAAGGCTCATCATGTTTATTCTTTAAAACCTTTTGTCGTCTTTTTCTCATGGCTAAAAAGCTACTGTTCGGAGTATGTAAACTGAGCTTCTGTGTTAATAAGTCCTTCATTGAGCATAAAACACGGAAAAATTGAAGACTTTGTTAATATCATACATTTTTCTTTCTTTTTTTGGTTTAAGAATCCTTTCATGTGTTTTTTTTTTTGGTTGCGGTGAGGCACCAAGAAACACGTATCAGAGTGTGTCTCTTAAAGTGTGACTGTAGTTTGTCCTGTAAGCATCTGAGAAATGCAAGTTTCTCAGTGTGAATGTGAATGTGGGTTGTTTTTCTGTAGTCTCTGGTATTGTTTTAGTACTGTGTCTATGTTAAGCAGCGCTCCACGTTGATGCCCTCCTCTGCGTGGACCTGCAGGTCGATGGGTCGCGCTGGCTGTTCTCCCGGTCGAGCGTTCATCAGAGACAGGTTCTTCACGCAGCCTGTGATACCTGAGGAATACTTCCCACCGGTCAATGCTTTCATGTCTGGAGCCCCACCTACAGTCCAAATACAAACAATCTTACTTCAGACTCATGACTTCAGAAAAGACATTTCTATATGTCATCTGTAGGGGGCATCAGAACGTAAGGCATGTTTTCACATATTGGTGAGACATAAGAGGCAAGCTGCTCCAAAAGTAGTATCAAAATTGAGACGTGGTTGTGTGAATAAATCTGGAAGTAAATATTATATAAACAGATTCTGTAATGTTCATAATATAGGTTAGAAACTGTTGGCACATTTCGGTTCCTGTATGTTTGGCAGAAGTCTCATATAAATACCTGTTAAATAACATTTTTGACAATATGTGTTTCCTTGTTGAAAAGGATGTTTAGTTTTAAGTAGCTAGTTTGTGATTGAAAAATATAGGTTTTGCCTTTAGTTTAGTGTCTTGACTTAATTTTTATAATTAACCCTAATGTCTTCTACAGAGAGCATAGTTAAAAACAGTTTTAGTAATTGTTATCCTTCAAACTGTACAAAAATATGTACCCTCAAACTATATTCACTTTATAGCCCTTAATCCTGTAATTGTGGACAAATGTGGGCACAGAGGACAAAATTAGGTGTGATCCTATTTTTTGTTTATTATAAATTGTCTTCAATAAAGTTTTGTCTATCCATTTATGGTGTTTTTTTTATTTTGGGGTATTTTTTAATTTATTTACTTCAAAAAGCACCATATTTTCTATGTAAATTATGCTTATTTTTATGCTTTATTTTTTTTAAATTTTTAACTACATTAAAATATCATTCCAATAAGTTCTAGAGCTAAAACCTAAAGATAAAGTGACTTTGCTGTCACCTGGTGTCTTATTTTGGCTTATTTTAGAATGCTCTAAATGACAGTTTTTCCCATTCATTTCTATGGGTGCCATGAGTTTCTATAAAAAAAATTTTCACCCACTTAACATTGTAGAATTGAGTAAAAAAAATTGTGTGTTCAGGAGGCAAACTTAGGAAAATGTATCAAAGTCTTTTACCGCTCAGAGCAAGGGAAGTATTTTTTAAAAATAAATCAAAACTATTTTGCCCACATTTGTCCAGAATACGGTTTTAGGGTTAAAAGTTTTTTTTTTAAGTCACAAAGCCTGCATTTATTTGATTACAAACAGTAAAACTGTGAAATATTATTAATCACAACAATACCTGGTTTATATTTAGATGTAATGTATCCCTGTAATGACAAAGCTGAATTTTCAGCATCATTACTCCAGTCTTCAGTGTCACATGACCTTTCAGAAATCATCCTCAAGAAACAATTCTTACTATTGAAAACAGTGTTTGCTGCTTAATATTTTTGTGGAAATCATGTTTTTTTTTAGGATTCTTTGATTAACAAAACGTTTTTATTTTGAAATGGAAATCTTTTGTAACATGATAAATATCTTTACTTTCACGTTTGAACAATTTAATGGTACTTTGCTGAATAAAAAATATAAAAAAAAAAAACTTAACCAATGGTAGTGAATATATATATATATATATATATATATATATATATATATATATATATATATATATATATATATATATATACTACGTGTTTTTTTTTCTTCCAGAATTACATCGGTGCTACAGACAACATGGCTGACATTGTGGACCTTAAAGGGATACTCCACTTTTTTTGGTAATAGGCTCATTGTGTAACTCCCCAGAGTTAAACAGTTGAGTTTTACCATTTTCAAATCCATTCAGCCAATTTTCTAATATTAAGAAGAATATCAGTAACCAGACTTTCTTGTCTCATTGACTTCCATAGTATATATTTTTTTCCTACTATGGAAGTCAATGAGACCAGAAACTGTCTTGTTTCTGATATTCTTCTAAATATCAGAAAATCAGCTGAATGGATTTGAAAACAGTAAAACTCAACTGTTTAAATCTGAGGGAGTTGTAAAATGAGTATCCCTTTAACAGACACAAATAAATGCACATATTTCCATCACATTACTCTGCTCATCCTTACCCAAGTATATGTTGCCTTTGGTGTTCACCATGATGCTTTTGCCCTGTGATTGTCCACGTTGGACAGATCCTCCATCGATCTGGAGGTAGCCCTCCTTACCCGTTCTGTTCAAGACACAGAAAGAACACTCACAGCTATCTTTCTTATAACCTTTTATAGTTTCTATTTTGGTTTGGAGCGGTCAGGAGCATTACCGAACTGCAGTGATCATGTGCCACTTTCCATCGTTGACAGGCTTTCTGGAGAGAATCTGAGCCTCTCCGCTGCCCAGCTGGTAACTATCAGAGACACAAGGGCACGTCATGACCAGCTAAAAAGGACTGATCTAGATCAGTAAGCAACTGAAACTTAGTTAAGAACCCCATTAACAAAAGTCTTGTGTTTTTGTTTTCTTTTTTATCAGATCAAACATCAGGTAATTATACTGTTGTCATATCATATTAGACTTAACCCATTAACCCATTAGTGTGCAAATGTTCTCATTTTACTCACCTAAACTCAAGATGTCCATTTTGTAAACCAATACTTATAAAGTCCTTCCCCTTTCCTTGATGTCCTAGCTCCTATAAAGTATTTTCAGACAAATATTCAAGTCAGTCTCTCTGAGTCATTGGGAAGGAAAATGGATGTGAACCACAGGCCAAAATGACCCTATGTTAGAAATAAATGCGTGTGCGATCTTCTGTTTCAGCAACTGAATTATTTCTATACTACAGCAAGATATTTCATTTAAAAACATTAATTCCACTGTAATAATAATAATAAAACCAATATACACAACCGTTCAAAAGTTTGAGGTCGATGTGTTTTCTGTTTTAATATATACTATAAATCCTGTGATGTCAAAGCTGAATTTCAGCATCATTACTCAGGTCTCATGATCACATGATCCTTCAGAAATCATTCTAATATGCTGATTTAGTATATTATAATTAAAAGTATAATTAATATTAGTATAAAGTATGTATATTTAATTATTTTTTCAAGCACTGTTGAAAACAGTTTAAACTGCTAAATATTTTTGTGACAACCATGATAAATTTTGGAAAGCATTATTCGAAAATAGAAATATTTTGTAACATTATAAATCTGTGCCCAAACTTATACTGATGAAAATGTCTCTATGAATAACATTTCTCTTATGTTTAATTAATTTGTAATCAATTCAATTACCAAAAAAAATAAATAATAAGCACAGAGTACAACAAAAATTAATTTAGAACATCTTTTGTTTTTTTCCATAACATGGTGTACAAGATTTGGAAAATGATTAACTTTAAATGGCACTTTCATGGTACACTTTTGGTGTCCAATGACTTTCTAAAAGCACAAATTCAATGTTTGTTGTTATTGTTGTGAGAACTGTAAGACATTTAAGAAAGGTAAACTACTAGCTAATTTTAAACACATCAAATGTGTGACAATTTGCTGAAATTCAATCCATTTCAGAAAAAGGTTACCAATTAATCATAATCAATTAATCAAAAAATTTATTTACTGTGGATTAACACAGTTTTGAGATTAACAGTCAACAACTCATGAAGGTGAAACAACCTTTAGGTCTTATTTTGTACCTTTTTTGTTAAAAGTGCCAAATGAATGCAATAAACTGTTGCAGTAACAGTTGTGTTGACTGAACGGGTGGAAAAGCAGGTGATAAATATGCAAATATAAGGCTAATTATGAGATGATCTAATTTGAAATCACACATAACACATGGAGACAATAACTGTAAAATTTCATTTCTGACTTAGTCATAATGCCAGAGTCTGTAATTTAGAAATTAATTCACAGTTAACAGGCCAATTAACCAAGTTATGTAACAAACACTGAGATCTTTACTTTAACTGTTCTCTTGAGCAAACGTGCCAGCAAGCAGTGCGCTGTGAGTGACTTAGTCAAAAAAAAGCATCTGCTAAATCAAATGTAAATATAACAAGTGATGTTGTAATGCATGAATGTTGCTGCAATGGTCAAAGCTATATTGCATTACAGCAAAAATTGTAATATTTTCTGAGATAATGATACGTCCACGCTAATGCAGACATACTTTGTGTGTCTGACTACTTGTGAAGAGTGGATACCTTTATACTAGCATGCTTCGTACCGAGACTTAGAGCGCCTGCAGGCTCCTGAGGAGGATGAAGGTGAGTTAGCCAGGCAAACATGCAGTGCAGCCATTAAAATGTGCTTTAGAGGCGAGGGACAAAAGCATATTCCAAACAAGCTCCAAGCAAACTCATTTTAGTCAAATGAGGCTGAATATGAAATTTCAATATTTAACATTTGGACCCTGCCTATGCATGGTCTAAATTGTATGCAAAATAAGTGCCTTTCATAAAATTAAATATGTATATATATATAATGCTATTTCATGGACACTAAAAAATATTTTTGGCCAGTAAATGTTATTAATTTTGGACCCTAGGCGCATGTGTCCTAAGATCCAGTAGGCTATTGTGTACAAACATACCACTCCCTGCCACAGGATGAGGCCGTCTTCAGACACAGTGTTGATCTCTAACTCGATGGTCTCTGGAGAGTCAGGAGCACTGAAACACATTAAAAACTGTCAATAGTGCAAAAAAATAAATAATCATATTTAGCAAAACAAAACCACCCTTTCAGGGATGTTCCGGGTTCAAAACTACGTAGTTTTGGTCACACTTTAGTTTAGGGTCCAATTCTCAATTGTACTAATACTAACTATTGATAAGCAGTAACTCCTAATTACTGCTTATGAATAGTTAGTAAGGTTGTTTTTAAGTTTAGGTAGTGGGTTTGATTATACACTGAAAGAAAATATTGTTCCTGCTTGTTCAAATTGCTTAATTAAAATTAGCTTAAGCAACATAATTGCTTTACATTTTTCCAAACTTAATTTGATTGTGTTCAATCTGCTTAAATATATGTACAATTTAAGTTTACTTAATCCGTTTGTGTTGGATAACATGAATGATTTGTGTTGCATTAACGGAAATCGGGCGGTGCATGTTAATTCCCAGCATGCTTTGCATATGTCTGAATTACGAGAGAATAAATGTTGAAATGAAGTGTTATTTT
The DNA here is from genome assembly GCA_030378365.1 of Hybognathus amarus. Lineage (NCBI taxonomy): Eukaryota > Metazoa > Chordata > Actinopteri > Cypriniformes > Leuciscidae > Hybognathus > Hybognathus amarus. Next base: position 441,708 of record JAQIUQ010001284.1, on the reverse strand, counting down.
ATATGTTTTTGAGAAAATAAGAAAAGGTTAGTGTGTAATTGTGTTTAATGTTCAATTACATTGGAATTATTAGAACCATTTAAATAACAGTTTTTACCATTGTGGAGAAGAGTGGATGATTTGGTTAGGCTGTGGACCGATTCAACTATGTTTATAGCAACTGCTTTATGCTGAGGGTGTATGTATACCTTAGCATTCAGTATGCTTCCAAGTACAATTGGTAGCTAACTGCAGGCTGTAGACTAGAAATTGAGCTGTGTGACAAATATATTCAATCTTAATTGGATAAGTGAATATGTGAATTCGAATATCTAAAACAGCCTATCAGGGAGCCTTTTAAAATCACTTTGAGACTACTTAATTGGATAACTTAAAATGACTTAATTCCATGACATTGAAGATACATGAATAAATTATGTTTGTGTAACTTAATTGGTTCATGTGGATGAATATTCAAATACCGATGTACACTATCAAATCATGTAAATCCAACACACTTTTTTTTTCAGTGTAGGATGTAGCATATGGCCATGCAGAATAAGGCATTAATATGTGCTTTATAAGTTACCAAACAGCCAATATCCTAGAAATATGCCTGCTAATAAGCAACTAGTTAATAGTTGGAAATGGACCCTTCACTAAAGCGTTACCCAAGTTTCTTATGGTAAAAACTGCTGAACTTGAGTCAGTTAAAATGAACATTGAACACAGTTATTATTAGTTTCACATAATAGTGCCCTCACCTTCGTGGGAACATGGGCTTTGGAAGGGCCAGATATCCATTACTATGGAAATATGCCGAATATTCTATGGGAGAGTCTGCAAAAGAGACAATAAAACAATAAATCTCAAACTGGACAACACTTTGGATTATATTACCACCATGTGGAGCTTCACCAAACAGCAGAATAAGCAGACCGTGAACAGAACTGACCCCTGACTACATTAAAGGTGCAGTAAGCGATTTCTGAGAAACAATGTCGATATTTGAAATCAACCCAAACACCTCCCTCTTCATTGCTCACCCCAAAATGGACAAACACGCAATGCAAGAGTGACTGAAAGCGGAGGGGGGAAATGAAGATGAAAAACGATTGACAAGGACAAAAATGAGCATATAGTCCACAAAAGTACATACAAGAAAAGTTGTCTGTTAATTGGCAGCAGGTACACCAGCTCCAGACTGTCCTGTTAATATAGCTAACATTACAACAGTATATCTCAGTTCTGTGAAACAGAAACCAATGTTACTCACGTATAGAGCAGAAACCAAGCAACCTTTGTATTCGTTTTCAGGCCTTCCCAGCAAGTCTCTCCAGCGCTGAAAAGCTTTTCTATTAAAGCTGGTCTTAAAGAGTAGTTCACTTTAAAAAAACTTTTGCTGATAATTTACTCACCCCTATGTCATCCAAGATATCCATTTCATTCTTTCTTCAGTCGAAAGAAATTAAGGATTTTCTCCATATAATGCACTTTACTGAGGACCAACGGTTCAAGTGTCTGTTTCAGTGCAAACTGTTCAAAGGGCTTCAAACAATTCCAGACGATGAATAAGGGTCTTATCAAGCGAAACGATCAGCCATAAAACAACAAAATGTAAGTTTTATAAGCTCAAATGGTCACCTTGCTCTGTTCTGTGATGCGCGTTTTTGACTCTCCTGTTTGAACTCGTTCATTAAAATGAACGGGTCTTTTTCCTAGTCATTTGGTTTATTCAACGAACGAAATGAAGGAATTGACTCAGAAAAAGATTTGTTCATATGATGAACGAGTTCGAACAGGAGAGTCACACAGAACAGAGCAAGGCGAGCATTTGAGCTTATAAAACTTAAACTTTGCTATTTGTTTAAAAATGAGTGATCGGTTTTGCCTGATAAGAACCTTATTCATCATCTGGAATCATTTAAAGCCCTTTGAACAGTTTGCACTGAAACTGTCTTTTGGACCTTGAACCATTTGGTTAACAGTAAAGTGCATTATATGCAGAAAATCCTGTAATGTTTTCATCAAAAAAACTTAATTTCTTTTCGACTGAAGAAAGAAAGACATGGATATCTTGAATGACATGGGGGTGAGTAAATTATCAGCAAAAGTGTTTTTTTAAAGTGAACAACTCCTTTAAACCCAGTGATATTTCTCGGACCTTTTCTCTTTTGTAATGTCTCTCAGCAATCTTCAAGTTACTTCCCCCCTCCCCGCATCATGAGTGGACACGCCCCCTATTGCGGATTAGCTACAAGTGTGTCACGTTGCTTGGCCTAATCTCAGAAATCACTTACTGTACCTTTAAATCTGAAATCTGATGAATTAATATTTATCTTTATAAGTTATAAATGCATGATCCCAAATAACAGGCTTGTTGCATTGTGAGAAAAATACAAATATGTGCATCAAGAGCAATTCATAAAAAAACCCAGATAAATTCCAACATACATTTAATTTATCTCCATGAGATAAATAAACATGAATGCAAATACACACTGCTGTTGAAGTTGAGAACAACACTGAGCATTCCTCAAAAAGCATTCTCTCGAACCACGTAATAACCCTCGAGCAGTTGAGAGCTCATCAATAAGTGCTTCATGCTCAATGTTTCTGGACATATACTCACCCGTCTAGTTAGCTCAAGTGTTTAAAAGAATGATATTCAGTGGTTAGTAAAACATGTGTTTGAGGACATTTTGTTTACAGACACTGCTGTAGGTGAAAGTGCCAGGGCGGAAAGATGTTGGTTTTCGAACAAAGAGAAACAAGGATTTAATGAGAAAGAGATGACGAATTGAAACTGCAGCGAGAGGCCGAGCGGCTGACCGGACAAGACGCCTCAGGACAGGAGATGCTAAAGGGGAATTCTATGTATGTGTTTGCCTTAAGAAAATGTTGCGCCGTTGCAACCGTCACAATTGTAACATTACCCACAAAAACTACACCAAAAACACCATAAGCATTTTAAAACGAAGACACAGAATTCCCCTAAACATTACATTTAAAACTTCACAGAGGACACAGTAACCAAATAAGTGCAGATGAGACGATTCGGTTTCGATAGCACATTGTTTCAGGGATCTATTTACAAGGCATCAGCATCAGTAAGCTTTTACTCATTTTTTCAATTTTCTTGCCTTTGAACACTAACAGAAAAGTCAAGCATCTATTAGTGATATCATTAAATCATTATACAAACAGTATTGTACAAAAGTTTGACTCTTTTCTATGTTTTTGTATGAAGTATTGGTAACACTTTACAATACGGGTGCACTTATATGCATTAATTCATGCTTAACTAATGCACAGATAATTATGAGTTAAATTTATAACTAATGAAGAACTAAACCATTAATTAATGATTACTGCATCAGCAACTAATAAAGAGTCTATATGATTAATAGATTAAGTAATACATGAATTTCTATTAATTCAATGCATCATTGTGTATTAATTCCTCAATAAATATATTTTATTAACTAATAGTGTAAACTAATGTGTTAATTACCACAATTAGTCAAAGCTATGCACTTTAACTTCCAGTTGTCTGCTTTAATTAATCATTAGCTAATGATTTGCAAATGTATCATTATGGTATGAATTTACTTGTTGGGGCACATCATTATTAACTAGTCATTTAGTAATTGTAGTAATTTGCACATGAATTTACACTAACAATGAAGTAATTAATCACGTATTAATGCATATAAGTGTACTTGTCAAATTAACTGGAAGTTGAAATACAAGGCTTTGGCTCATTCTGGTAATTAACATATTAATTAACACTATTAGTTAAAATGAGTTATTATGGAATTAATCCACAATTACATATTTAATTAATAACAATTAATGTATGAACTAATACATTAACCTTACAGACTCTTAATTAGTTCCTAATGTGCTAATCATTAAAAAAAATGGCTTAGATAATCATTAGTTACACATTAATTCAGTATTATCTGTGCATTAGTTAAGCATGAATTAATGCTTGTTAGTGCACCCATATTGTAAAGTGTTACTGAAGTATTTTATGCTCATCAAGACTGCATTTATTTGATCAGAAATACAGTAAACACAGTAGTACTGTGAAAAATATTACAATTTAAAATAACTATATTAATTAAAAAATAATTTTCAGCAGCCATTACCACAGTCTTCAATGTCACATTATCCTTCAGAAAATATTTTTAAAGAGTTTTCAAGATATTATCTGTAAATCATTTTATTTAAATCAACAACACTGAATAATAATAATAATAAAAATGCATTTGATCCAGATGAATACATTTATCAGAAAAGTGCTTGACTTTGCTTTTGATGGTCCTAATGAAAGCTCTGTAAACAGACCCCTAAAATGCTTCACTTCCTGTATTGCTTGTTTTTCCCCCATTGTAGTCATTTGTTGTTGTTGTTTCATTGGTGGTGTTAGACGGGCTGAGGAGGCCCTGAGGAGGACGCTCTCCCCTGGTTAGTGACGAGCGTGTCAGGCAGATTGCAGTCATACTGTACCATTTGTCCCACTACCCTCCAAATTCCACAGCGCCTCGGAGAAGCTGGACTCCTGCCCTGTGTGTGTGGGATATAGCCATGAGAGTGCAGGGGTGAGAAACATTCACACGTGGCCTTCACCGGCCAACACGCTACTGCTGGATAACGTACGGCAGCCTGAATGATGTCGATACGGTGCGTTATGGAGAACGGACAATTATTTCCCTATGGTGCCTTATGATGAATCACTTACAGCTGTGCTTCAGTCGAATGCTATGAAACTACAGAGAAATGTCTTTACTTCCACAGAGAAAGTGAATTCTGTTGAATGACAAATGAGGCAAACGGGGTGTAAGAGACCCGAATATGAATATCAGTATGAATAATAAAGCAATTTAGAGTCCCATTGCACATATTTTGGCATTGGTTACCTGCATGTTTATCTTATCTTAAATGACAAGTAATGTGTAATACACTCACCTAAAGGATTATTAGGAACACCTCTTTTCGCTTTTTTCAGAACTGCCTTAATTCTATGTGGCATTGATTCAACAAGGCAGCTGAAGTGCACCTAGTGTCCTAAAGTGTGCCAAGAAAACATCCCCCACACCATTACACCACCACCACCAGCCTGCACAGTGGTAACAAGGCATGATGGATCCATGTTCTCATTCTGTTTATGCCAAATTCTGACTCTACCATCTGAACGTCTCAACAGAAATCGAAACTCATCAGACCAGGCAACATTTTGGTGAGCTCTTGCAAATTGTAGCCTCTTTTTCCTATTTTTTGTGGAGATGAGTGGTACCCGGTGGGGTCTTCTGCTGTTGTAGCTCATCCGCCTCAAGGTTGTGCGTCTTGTGGCTTCACATATGCTTTGCTACAATAATCATAAAAGTGTTCCTAATAATCCTTTAGGTGAGTGTAGTTGTATGGAACAGTGTTGTTATTGTTAACCAAAGCAAAAAACATAAAATTATTTCCAGTAAATAAGAAAAAGCTAAAATAAGTTATTTGAAATAAAATAAGTTTAAGTACTAAAATTACTAAAAGTAAAATAAATTGAAGTATTAAAAAACTAATAAAATTACTCGAACAATTTTAGAATGAAAACCAAAAAAAGAAAAAAAAAAGAAAAGATAATTGAGATTATGAATAAATACTATAATAGTATATGAATAATACAAAAACAACACTGGTACGGGACACTTGGGCCCAAATCATTTGTGAATTCCCAAAACTAACATTTTGACAATATCATATTTTTGCTCATACAGCTATTTGGGTCACAAGTCAATTGTATCTGTTCTATGAACCTTTTTTTCTTCATAGCAATAACAGTGGAAATGTGCATTAGCCTTTATTGTGCCCAAGACTAAGGTTTGTAAAATAAAAGTGTACATTGATAAATATAATAACTAGTACCATTCTCCTCATAATATGTTCTTAATGATAAAGTTGACTGCATAGAATGAGCTGACAATTCTGTACAATATAATAGAAAAATGAATGCAAAAAGTGTACAATATACCTAATTTGCAGAAATGCAGGTGCTAATCGGAAGGCAAAGATCATATGCAAAAAGATTTCGCAAAACAATATGTTAAACATCTAGCAGTTGTGAACTGACCTTTCTCGCAGTGTCGGCCTGTGTAGCCGGCCAGACACACACACTGGTTATTCACACAGCTGCCACCATTCTGGCACTGCGAAGAATCTCGACAGGTGTCCCTCACTATTTCACAACGGTCACCTGAAGAACACCAAAATATGGAAAAACAAAAGGAATAAAATCTTGATTAAATAATTCTTTGAAATAAAATTTAATGAGGATTTTCAGAGCCTTAGCAAGCTTAACATGCACGATGTCTTTGAACCATTAAAACATCCTGCAAGTTTCCCATATTGAGGAAATAACCCAATAAAATGACCCAACAGTCTCAACCCAGTGGTTGGGTTGAAAAAAAGCCAACTGTATTGGATATGGCAGCAGTTACATCGCAAACCTTAGCTTAGGTAAATGATTTCATAATGCTTTGTCTGTAAAGGATGGTTTTATATGGATTTTTTTAAAACACTTACTCAGGTGCAATAGGGATTGGGCATTGATATTTTTTCCTATTTGTGAGGTCGCCAATCATAACCTTAAAGCCTTAAAGGAGCCGCATATACATGGCCATTCAAAAGTGTGGGATTGGTGAGATTTTTTAATGTTTTTGAAAGAAGTCTCTTATACTCACCTCTAAATACATCAACAACAAAACAGTAATTTAATAGTGATTTAAAATAACTGTTTTCAATTTGAACATATTTTAAAATGTAATTTATTCCTGTGTTGGCAAAGCTGAATTTTCAGCATAATTACTCCAGTCTTCAGTGTCACTTCACATTTTTTTGTGCAAAAAATATTAATATAAGTACATTTCATGGAACATATTAAAATAATTTTAAATATCCATCCCTGATGTAAAAGAATACATAAAAAAAAAATATATATATATATATATATATATATATATATATACACACACACACATATTATTATTGATATTAATTATACTATATTATATAAAGCCTTGCTACTGACTCTAACTCACCCTCGTGTCCTTCAGGGCAGAGGCACTGATACTCGTACTCAGCACTGGCCATACATGTGCCTCCGTGCAGACAAGGCCTGCGGTCACACGGGCTGCCATCTTCACACTGGCTGATGGCACTGCTCTCAATAAAGCTATATGAGAGATCCACCTTCTTTCCATTAATGAAGACCTGTAAATAAAAACAAAGCCAAAAGAAACTATTTCATTTCCAAACATGACTGTGGGATGTAATGCAAACAACAATTCAATGCAATACATTCTCACCTCTCCTATGCATCCATCAAACAGCATGCTAACATTTGCAGGTTTGGGCAAGATGTCCATGCTGGGCACCCCTCCCAGATACATGGGTGTGTGGATATTAAGACCTTGGGCCTTCCCTGGAGAGGACCTTGTGATCTCTCGTGCATGGTCCACCTTCAAGGAGCCATCTTTATTGAGCCGTTCGGCCACCACACGATGCCACTGGCCCAGAGACACGGGCTCTTGACTGCGCAGAACAGCTTGACCTGAGAGCAAGTGAGGAGGTGCATTGTTACTTTAGTGTCCAATTACTAATTTTACAAGATCAAGAACTCTGAGATCTTGATATTTCTTTATAGATAGAAAAAGTGATAGATAAAACAACAGACAGATGGATAAAACATTTATTATTTATACAATATATAATTTTGCCTCTTGAGGGTGATGATTACCATTTTCCAAAAATCAAGCACAACCTGTAATTCACCATGACAAAGAAAAAATATATATATTTTTTTTTTTTGCAAAAAATATATCATGAATTGATTATCAGACATCTTACCTGTACCAAGTTCATATCGGAACTTGACGTGTCCATCTACCATTGATAACGTCACAAAGTCCTCCACTTTCATCTTTTTGCCTCCACTGAAGAACATCAACCCAACAATATCCATGGGCTTAAACTCCATCTCTAATCCGGAGGTCATTATGAATATTAGTGAGAGGAGGATATGCGATGTATGATGTGTCTCCATCAAACAATGGTGTCGTTACCAGTGTACCTACGATTGTCAAGAAGAGGGTAAGTGAGAACCACAGTTGACCTTAAAGAGCTCAGGGAACTTTAGATGTGAATGATATTGAGCTTTACCATCCATGCACTTCACTCCAGACTTGCCCAAGTGACAGCGGCAGTCATAGCCCCCACTGGGTCTGTTAATGCAGGTGGCATCTGGTCCACAGGCCTCTGTTGTGGTAGAACAGCAGTTTTATGCACATTTTTGGATATCACATAAAAAATGGATGGATTTATGCATATAAATTCTTAAAATATGCACAAAAAACGTATGTGCTCAATTGAGGCTGACAATTTTAATCTGATAAGAAGAGATTGCATCCCATTTCAAATGTTAATTTGGTCATTCTGAAATGCCTGAGTCAAAGTCTGTCTTCAAATTGGTTGAGTATAATTAGTTTCCATATGTCTCGCAGATTACGCGTACCCAAACACCAGCACTCAGAATGCAAGATAACAACGTTTATTACATTTTGTCTGCGTACTCTCTGAGGCGTAAGTCATTATAGTGTATAAGTGGCTTAGTTAGCAGCTTAATCAGTGGCATCCTCTACGGATTGCAGCAAGTTACAGATATTATGTGCCAATTTCTCAGGAAGTGAAGTGATTTTTGTTCTCTTGAACATGGGATGGAAACAGTGCTTTATTCGCAAATGTTTTATGTGATATTTCAAGTTCAATTGAAGTTCAATTCGTAACTTTAGATGGAAACGTAGCTTATGAAGCTGGGGAATGATGCTGATCCTGCTTCTAAAAACCCTGACCTGTGTGGCAGTGCGAGGAGGAGTGATGCTGGCAGTTGCTCCCTGTGTATCCTCTCTGGCAATTGCATTTGTAGAGACTGGCTACAGAATCCGTACACACTCCACCATTCTAAAAAGCACACATTACTTTAGGTAACCGCAGGCAAGTAACACAAAAAACATACACTGGCCCCAACAAAGCTGGAGAAAAATCATATAAAACAAAAAATGCTAAGTATTTGACTTCATTCATTAACTTCAAATCACTGTGGTTTGTGCCTACCTAGAAAAGTGACATTACACTCTCCGAAAAAAGGTCCAAAAGCTGTCACTGGGGATGTACCTTTTCAAAAGGTGTGCTTTTGTACCTAAAGGGTGCATATTGGTATCTTAATGGTACATAATAGCACCTATATGTACATAATTGTACATATTAGCACCTAAAAGTACATATTAACACCTACAATGTACATATTAGCACCTAAATGTACATAATAGCACCTAAAATGTACATATTTGCACCAAAATGTACATATTAGCACCTAACATTTACATATTAGCACCTAAATGTACATATTAGCACCTAAAATTTACATATTAGAACCTAAATGTACATATTAGCACCTAAAAGTCCATATTAGCACCTACAAGTACATATCAACACCTACAATGTACATATTAGCACCTAAATGTACATATTAGCACCTAAAATGTACATATTAGCACCTAAATAGCCATATTAGCACCTAAAATGTACATATTAGCACCTAAAATGTACATTAGCAGCTAAATGTCCATATTAGCACCTAAAATGTACATATTAGCAAAAGTTTGCCTTTTGAAAAGGTACAGCCCAAGTGACAGCTTTTGTACCTTTTTTCTGAGAGTGTAGTCTTAAGGATTTAGCATAAGGACATGATACTTGATACTTTGTTTCTTCAGCAATAAAATTCACATATTTTTGTGTGACATACGCAAGTGTCCAAATACCAAATACTGGGGTCACTGTGCATGCTGATTCAAAGAATCATTTTGTTTGTAGGGGATTACCTGACATGGGCGGTCCTTGCATGTGGGACAATTGGAAACTCCAGTGGAACTTTTGTCAAGGTCCTTGAAAATGACCTCATCACCTTGTATTATCAGCTGCTTGATACAGCCTTAAAGAAAGACAAAAACTCAGTGAAAGATGGCTATTTATATGAAAACTACAACTGATACATTCCTATGAAATTCATATGGCACAGAATAACATAAAGGGAATTCTCACCAACAAACCCTGTCTTGAGCTCAGCAGTTTTAGCAAGCATGCTATAATTTGGATAACCGCCAACAAAAAGCTCCTCATTCAGATCCAGGCCCTTGAATTTTCCCTGCCCGGACACACAGCACGTTTCAAATTTGTTTAACTGCCATGATACCACCACAAAACAGCAAATTAATTAGGGATATGGAGAGAGGAATATGCACCTGTGAGGTTCCATTTACAGGAGCTTCTCCATCCACAACAAGAGAGCCCTGAGTCTGATTCCTATAGAGCTGCACTGTGTGAAACTCGCCCAGTTTAATGGCATTAGGGTAACGAATAGTTGCCATCCCAGAGCCCACGTCAAACCTGTGGAAGAAAAATATTCACACTTGAAACATCAAATCAAAAAGCCAACGTTATATCCAGTTTTAGAAGCAAAATATTCTCTGAGATTGGTATGATATTGAAAGGTAATGCACCTGAATTCAGACGGCCGCCCACCAACCCAAAAGATATAAAGTCAGCTCCTGTGGTCTTCTTTTGTCCATTATAAATGATCATACCTGGACATGAAAGGAAAAGATAAGTCCAATGTGGCCTTCACTCTACCTAACCATGGAGCTTGAAAAAGCACAAAGTCCTTTTTTAAGCTGAAAGTAAAGCAGCATGCTGAGGGAAAAGATGCTGCCATGTTCAGCATCTCACAATGCCAATCACTGCCAACGCAAGCCACATGCATGGGCACATGCCATGACTCTGCCCTGTCTCCATCACATGGGGTAGTACAGACCAGTGGCTCTCAACTGATAGGTTGCAAACCAAAAATTGGTAATGGTACTGTGCCGGATCACTGCTTCAGTTTCAAAAGCAAAACCTTTTGAGAACCACTGGTAAAGATCGAGGGCATTAGTCAGCATTCAAAAAGAACCATCGATGAGCTTGCCGAAACATAAGCTTCAGTTTTATTTCATGTAGGGATACACAATATATTGTTACCATATTTAACTTTACATATATGTTACATATAAACTTAAAATTTAAATTAAAATATGAAATGCTGTGCTTGTTAATAATATATAGTATAAATAAATAATATTATTACATAATAATATTATTATAATAATTATTATAATAATATTATTATTATTATTATTATTATAATATTATAATTATAATAATTATTATAATATAATATAATAATTATTATAATAATATTATATATTATATATTATTATAATAATATTGTATTTCTATTAATCGTGCAACCCTATTGATATCTGTCAATATTTTATATTTAATTGTACATGCTCATTTTGGCATTTAGATTACCTTCGCCATCATTTAATGCATTTAATAAAAAAATCAATAATTATTAGTTTAATAACACTGTTAAATTTAATCTTTAACAAATCTCAAAATAAATGGCATTTTTTTTAAACTGTACATTACAATGTTGTGATGCCTAAATTCTCTTGTAGAATCTAAAATGATTTATTATCATCTTTTTTAAATTTCAAAAAACCCAATTTTGCACACATGCTATATACTGTAAATGTCACTAAAAGGTGTAAAAGCTTCAGTCGGTCCATGATAACGTTCCTGCATCATGCTGCAAACCAACTCAATGAGAAGCAGAAGTGCCTTGATGGACATTGGATATCATATCTATAGTCATGCCTGCATATTTTTATTATGCCTAAGGGCCCAATGAGAGGATGCGGATGTACACTGCTGCATGGCATTATTAAATCTTGCAGCATGTGCACTCAGACACTCTCAGACAAGCAAACAGACTCACCGGCATACAAAATGAGCCCTTCATACCAAAGAAAGGTTAACGAGGGTAAAGAACAAAAAGAATAATTGAGTTTACATACAAGCATTTTATAAAGAGTATGCCCTTAATATAGTACATGTAACACTGCTCAAAACCTTTAAAGAGAAAGTCATTTTAAAAATACAAAATTCCAGCAAAAGACCAGCAGGAAAAATCTTCAAAATATATATTTTTCTGTCTCAAAGATTATGAAACAAGTTTGGAACAACATATGAATAAATAAGGTAAATAAATAATATAATTTTATTCTATTTGATTTCTATTTTCAACACTGCAACATAAAAAACATTGTTTTTGTAAAGTAAGCTGAATTAAAGTAAAGTAAAATAGTTTCCAGGGACCTTACCATCAACATTGTCTGGCCTGAAGGTAATTTTGATGCTGAATGCTTTGTAGGAGTTTTTGATGGTGGGCAGTGTGAGGTACGAGAGAGGCTCCTGGGTAAAGTAGGGCATTACTCTTTCTGGAAGACCACATGAACACAGACCGAATGTTAGAGAGACAAGCAGTAGAACATTTCAGAAAATCTTCAGTGGAAACAGCTCATGAAAAACATGTCTAGGTTGTGAATGTTTCCAAATATTCAATCTACAAGACACTCTACAAGAATTCCGAAAGCAACATTTCGTAAGTCACTTTGTATAAAAATATCTGCTAAATGACACTTAACCAGGTGTGTAGTTCCTGTGAAGATGTGAAAGCAAACATATACTTGTCTATTATCCAACTATACAATTGAAATTATTGCTGCCATCACAAAGCCACAATTACAGACAAGCAGTATTGCCACTTAAGACCTACACAGAAAAAAAAGATATGTAACTGCAGATAGAACAGATAACCAACCATGAACATTGAGTCTGGTGAAGGCCTCAACTTTCCCCTGCTTATTAGCAGCTGTACACACATACGTTCCTGCATCTGAGTGTGCGACACCAGGGACTGTCAGGACATGTCCATCCTGTCTGCACTTAGAGGGTAACTCATTCTCCACCTATAAGATGAGGACAAAGAATCGCTTTCTGAAGTCAACGGAACCATATTTTAGTGATGTAGTACTCGAGAGTTCATATAAAAAAACACACAACACATAACAACAATAAAATGCAATGTTGACGGGCATTATTTGAAAATGACTCGAACTCGGACTCGACCCTTCAAAGACTCGGTCTCTGACTCGGACTCGACTGTATTTGAAAACCAACGGACTCGCTCTCGACTCGGACTCGACACTTCAAAGACACGGTCTTGACTCGGACTCGACTATATATGAAAACCAACAGACTCGGTCTTGACTTCGGACTCAACCCTTTAAAGACTCGGTCTTGACTAGGACTCGACTGTATTTGAAAACCAACGGACTCAGTCTCGACTCGGACTCGACCCTTCAAAGACTCAATCTTGACTCGGACTTCGACTGTATTTGAAAACCAACGAACTCGGTCTCAACTCAGACTCTACCCTTCAAAGACTCTGTCTAGACTCGGACTCGACTACATATGAAAACCAACGGACTCGAGTCTCAACTTCGGACTCTAACCCTTCAAAGACTCGAGTCTTGACTCGGACTCGACTGTATTTGAAAACCAACGGACTCGGTCTTGACTCGGACTTGAATCCTTCAAAGACTCAGTCTTGACTCGGACTCAACTATATTTAAAAACCAACGGACTCGAGTCTCAACTCGGACTCGACCCTTCAAAGACTCGTTCTTGACTCGGACTCGACTGTATTTGAAAACCAACGGACTCAGTCTCGACTCGCACTCGACTCCTCAAAGACTCGGTCTAGACTTCGGACTCGACTGTATTTAAAAACCAACAAACTCGGCCTCGAACTCGGACTCGACCCTTCAAAGACTCGGTCTTGACTCGGACTCAACTATATTTGAAAACCAACGGACTCGGCCTCGACTCGGACCTTCAAAGACTCTGTCTTGACTGCGGACTAGGCATAGGCGGTCTCGTCCCCATCACTACCATATTTAGAACTCTAAACATGACTGACAACTGCAATATGCTGCTGTGTGAACATATGGGTTAAAGGTCAAGAATTAAGCCATGAAACATAAGGGTTACCTTTGACCATACGATGGTTGGGACTGGGTATCCAGATGCGATGCAGGGCAAGACCGCATCAGAGCCAACTGTCACTTCCTTTTCCTCAGGCTGTGCAGCAATCTGAGGCAAGGCTGCAAAAGTGCACATTTCAGGAATCAGGGTTCAGTTACATCCAAAGCATTTCCCTTTAATCCTGTGCACTGCTATATCAGACTCCATTTGCAGGAGACCCTGACCTTGATGTCTTTTTTAAGGTGTTACACAATACAAATTCAATGGCAAGAGAAACAAACATCCTGGATATAATAATGTACTCACACTGGATATTAAGGACCACATGGGAATGCTCTGAGCCAACATTATTAGTGGCAGTGCAGCGGTACTGTCCTGAATCTGACTCGGTCACGTGATCAATCCTCAGGATGTTGCCCCTTACTTCTACATGATCAGGAAGCGAGCCTCCCACTTTACTCCATCGCACTGTGGGCTCGGGATCACCGATCGCATGGCACTCAAACTCCACGGAGTTGCCCACCATCACCGTCTGTACTGATGTGCGCACGTTGATCTTCACTTTAGGTAGAGCTGTGAAGACAAAAAGCACTGTCAGTTGGGTTTTTAAAGTCTAGTTAATCCAAGGTTTGGAAACATATTAAATTTTGGGTGTCATAAGGGACCTTGAATGGAGAGTTTAGCGCTGTCCTGAGCCTGTCCAAACAGACTTGTAGCTCTGCAGGTGTAGATTCCCTCATTGCTTTGCTGAAGGTTCTCGATTCTGCACAAATAAGAACAAAGATTATGAATAAAGGAAACACAGCATATTAATTTAAAGCACTTCTTGCGTCAGGTCAGAGGTCACTCTTCTGCCAGAACTCAATTTGCATTTGGCCCTTATCGGAAGCCAGTGATTGATAGTTTATGAAAATATATGGATATTTTTCTTAAAAAACTCATCACTTCGCTACAGGTGGCCTTTATTAACTCCCTGGAGCCGTGTGGAGCATTTTTATAATGGATGGATGTGCTTTTTGGGCTTCAAAATCTAGGGTACCATTCACTCTCATTATAAAGCTTGGAAGAGACAATATATAATTTATCCCTGATTGTGTTTGGCTGAAAGAAGAGAGTCATATACACATATGATAGCTTGAGGGTGAGTAAATTATGGGATCATTTGCCTTATGTATGATAGGCAATGTTTATATCAGATTATGTCACCTGAGCACTCCATCTTTAATGTGATGATTTGGCGGAAGAATTCCTCCCTCCTTCAGCCACTCAATCTCAATCTGAGACCCTCCTTTAGCAGCACAGGTAAACTCCACAGCACTGCCCAGAGCCTTCACTTCCACCTGTGGGGACACTTTCACCGACAGGGGTGCTGCAGGACACAAGGGTCAGAGGTCAGCTGAATGCTAGTGACAATTCATCTGACGATCACTTTGTGAGAATGCATGATGTATGCATGACACTGAAATGACAATACTCACATCGGACAGAGACTTTGGCCAGTGCTTCACTCTTGCCAACCTTGTTGCTGGCCACACACTTGTATGTTCCAGCATCGTTCTCCTTGGCCAGGTTGATCTGGAGGTCTCCTCCTTGCAGCTGAGCAGTAGGAGACAAACTGCCGTTGATCTTAGTCCACTCATAACGCAGGGGTGGGGTGCCATGGGCCAGGCACTGCAGTCGGACTACTTCGCCCACTCGCACCGACACATCATCGGGCAAGGAAGTGGCATAGGGTGGGGCTGCTCCAGACCAAAGAAATGTCAGTTAGAGGATGTTGGATAACTACAGCTGGCTCATATTAGAGAGCTTTACAGAACAGGAAAACATGCTTCACACTTGTTTGAGGAATTTGGACAGCAGCTAAAATGTAAGAAAATAAAAAAAGGTTATGTATTCCAGTATAAATATCTAAACTAAAGCAATATAAATTAACCTGTGTAACTAAAAAAATACAAGTACTGTCCTAGATACGTTTTTTAAGGGCCGTCAAACGATTAATCACGCTTAATTGCATCCAAATTAAAAGTTTGTGTTTACACAATATATGTGGGTGCACTGTGTATAATTATTATATATATTTTATATATATAATTATAATAATTATAATTATATATATAAAATATATATAATAATTATACACAGTGCACCCACATATATTGTGTAAACACAAACTTTTAATTTGGATGCAATTAAGCATAAATTGATTGACGGCCCTTAAAAAACGTATCTAGACAGTACTTGTATTTTTTAGTTATACAGGTTAATTTATATTGCTTTAGTTTAGATATTTATACTGGAATACATAACCTTTTTTTATTTTCTTACATTTTAGCTGCTGTCCAAATTCCTCAAACAAGTGTGAAGCATGTTTTACTATATATAATAATAATATATAATATATAATAATATATAATAATATAGAATTATATATTATAATTATTATAATATATAATTCTATATTATTATATATATAATTATTATATATTATAATTATATAATTATATATATATATATATATATATATATATATATATATATAAATACACACACACTGCACGTATATTTAAGAAAAAAAATATTATTTATATATAAAATATTTATATATAATATAAATTATATATAAATCTATTTATAGTATATACATGAAAATATTTCTTAAAATATATAGAAGCATGTGTGTGTACTTATATATATAAAATAATTATACACAGTGCACCCACATATATTATGTAAATACAAACTTTTATTTTGGATGCAATTAATTGCGATTAATCGTTTGACAGCCCTATTTTTATTTATTTTTTTGAGGATTTTAGTGTATTTCCCCAACTGGCATTAAGTTTAAATCAAGTTTAAATCTCTCAATATTTATTTTCTGAAGTCTAAATACAATATACGATTTTGCTTCAAGTTCATTTATTTGGTTTGAGGGATATTTTTACCTGAAAACAAAGCAAGTGTAAAATAATATTTGTATTATGTGCATCAGGTGAACAAGGAATAAAAATGATCATCTCTATAATGAATAAAGCTCACTGTCGACTTCCAGCATGATGGTGACTTCACTGGTGCCCATGTGGTTAGTGGCATTGCAGACATATTGACCAGAGTCCTGACGGCCCACATTAGGTAAGACCAGGCTGTTATCGACCATCTTGTGTCTCCAAGGCAGAGAAGACCGTTCTTTAGACCATGTGATTGTAGGCTTTGGGAATCCTTTAGATAAGATACAAGAGCTTTAAGCACACACTGTTTAATTTAGATATATTAATGGGATTTAACCATCATATCTGTCAAATGCTGCCTACGGTTTCACCTACCATGGGCATCACAATAAAGTGTGGCAGTTGACCCTTCTACCACAACAGTCAAAGGCTCACGGACGCTGGCACGGGGAACAGTTGGCACCTGAGGCCCTCCTTCTACAAACACCTCTACACGAGTCTCAGTCGATGCCCTGGTTATTCTGTGCTGTGCACACATATGTGCCACTGTCTTCTGACCGTGCAACTAACACCTGAACACAGAATGAAACTCTCTGATTAACATACAGAGGAAAATGATTCTGTAAACAACAACAGCTTGACTACAAACAGCCCATCACCTGCATGACAGCACTGGTATCGGCAGGCACAGGGCTGCTCAGCATCGTCCTGCGTTGTTGTCCAATCTGTGCCATCTCACAGAAGGTCTTGGCTCTCCTGCGGCCTGGCATTCGAGATTGATGGGATCGCCGAACCCTGACTCGCACCGGTCCTGCAGGAGTCACTACAGCCTTAGGAGATTCTATGAATGAAATCACACAAAAGTATAAGTATGAATCATAAAATGGTGTGCACCAAATTAAATAGCAATAATGCTTGTTTCCAAACTGGTTTTCCAAAAACCAACCTTCTTTTCTTTTGAAAATTGCATTAAATGTTGCTATACCTCTTACAATGAGCGACACAATGCTGTGCGTCATTCCGAACAAGTTGCTGGCCACACAGCGATAGGTGCCCTGGTTTTTGGCCTGGGCATTGGTAATGGTCATAACAGAATTGTCAGGACCAACCTTCACGTTATCTAATGAACAAAAAGACATAAGCAAAATCATTAATACTCAGGTATCATCTGTTTAATCATACTGACATAACAGTGAATTGCAGCAGTGTACCTGACAGAGGCTGGTTGTTGGTGGGTTTCCACTCCAAGCGCACCGGCTGGGCTCCGCTGTGAACCCTGCACCTGAAGCTCGCCGACTCGCCCTGCTTCACTGCTACGCTATGTGGCTCAATGGAGATAATGGGGGTCTGGAGGCCTACTCCAAAACCACACCACCAAAAACACACAGCATCAGGTCCAGAGTTAGAAATTTAATCAAGACTTGGGTCAAAAAAAAAAGGGGGACTGCTGTAGTACATTGTGCAGGCTTCGGATTTATTTAGTTACCCTTACGAAAAAGTTTATTCAAGTGTGCCAATAGCATAATTCTTTTAAACTAAAAATAAGAAAGTATACTTTCAGTTTATTTTTCCTGTACTTCTCAGAAGTATGCTATATGTACTTCTCAGAAATATACTTCAAATTACACTTAAGTGTACTTGACTTATACTGAGAGAAAAGCAAGCATATTTGTCCTGTACTTGTATTCAATCTTTTGATCCAGAAATACTTAAAAGTATAATTAAGTATTCAAAGTATACTTGTATAAGTATTACAGTAAAAAAGTAAACAACTAGTACATTACTTAAGTATACTACATAAAATGAACTTGAAATATACTTCTTTTTCGTAAGAGTACGCTTTTAGTGACCTCTTCCTGTCATATTAGTTCTGCAATCACTGTTGAATGTGTAGCAAATGAAGTCATATTTGATTTCATAACACAAATCAGCCTTAAAAATACAGAATGCAAAGAAAGCACTCCCAACAATAACTATATGAATATACATACAGTAGCTGTATATTCTCAAACAGGCAACGGCTAATTACTTATTAATTATGAATTCTCTCTGATTGTGTATTGTGTAATGATACATTATGCATTATATCAGATAATTATAAATTTGATGTTGATTTGGTTTCATAAGTAACAGTTATAATGGTTCAGAAAGTGAAAAAATTTGAGTTAATTGATTTGGCATAACATTCCCTCAAAAAAAATGAAATTAATTTTTTAAAAACAGTTTTTACCCACTGGTGTCAATTTGACCCCAGTGGGTAAAATTTACCCCAGTAATTTAAACCTCCACAATATGATTTTTTTTTTTTTTACAAAGGTTTGTCTTAGTTAATTCATGTCTTTGTTGACTACTTATTGCATCCCAGTGACTGTTAAAAAAATTGACCCCAGTGGGTAAAAACTGTTAAGAGAAGAGGGTTAAAAGAAGAATAGGCTTGAAAAATAAGTTATCGTTTGACAATTCACAGAAAACCAAAATGCGAAGATAGGCGAGTCAAAGCGTCACATTATGAAACAGCCTCTGCCTAAATAATAGCGTTTGGTTAATGCTATTCTTGATGGACATTGACACACTCCTGTTTGTCATCAATGAAGAGGACTCACGAGAGGAGCTGGAGGTCACAGACACAGATACAGAAGCCTGGCGAGGAGATGGGGATGGGCCGCCCTCCACTTGACAGATATATTCACCAGTGTCATCTGCAGAGGCCTGCAGGATCCGCAGCTGAGTCCCCAGCACCTTACAAGCACACGGATGGTTCATATATTAAGCACGTGGCTCAGAAATCTAATGACGCAGGTACTTATGAGATCACGTAAATCAAATATGCTTCATAATGGACAGAGATAAACCTGATGATTGGATGACAGCAGTCCACCTGCCCTTCTCCATTTGACAGATGCAGGAGAGGTTCCAGGAACGATGCAGTTGAGATCTAGAGTCTCTCCCTCCATTACTGAAGCAATAGAGGGTTGGATGGTGACTCCAGAGGGGATGATTTCACCTGATAAGTGCGAGAGGACAATATTAAAATGATAACCAATAAAAAACGTTAGTGTAAAATTAGTTTGAAGGTTTGCCTCCTCACCTCTTTTAACAAAAACCTCAATATAAGCTTCTGAGGAACCAACGGTGTTGCTTCCAACACAGAGATATGTGCCTGCATCAGATGACCTGATATTGGGTACGACAAGAGTGCCGATGTCCGTGCGCTCCATACGGGCCTGAGGAGGATATGCATATACGGATATTTCAGGACCATTTTAGAAATTATTGCTGCAATGCAACAATGTCTGTGTAGTTTCTTTGACATGTTTGTACATTGTGAAAAGTGCTAAATATAAAACATTGAGAATATTTATTATGTGAACATCAACAGTGAGTTTGTAGTACAATAGTAGCCGAATAAACATCAAAACGAACAACAGAAGACAAGTTTTATACTCATTACTTTACCTTGCTTTGGTTATGACTCACATTACACTAAATAATACAGTTTAAATACATTCATATATTTCCTGCAAATACACTTTTAAAAAATTGTTTTATTGTTTAGCATTTTAGTAATTGACATGATTTTTGTTATGAGGCTATCACCGTGTCCAGACCAAGACTAGCGGCAAACTGAATGCGGGAAAAAAATAAAAAAGGCATGACGGGACAGAATCACTCACAAATGTAGCCAATTAGAACAGTTCTCTCAGGTTCAACGCGTTGCAGCTGATAATAGTAAAACACAAACCATATACTTTCATGACTTCAGTGATTACTCACTATTCAATATATTTTTCATGGAATTGTTTGACTTTTAAATAGGATTACAGTTTACAGTGTATAATATCCAATTCTACACTTCCACAATCAGTCTCACATCCTCCATGTTTGATGATTAAAGTCACCATGAAATCAATTCTGTTTTTTTTTCATGTAATATTACAGTATTTATTAAAATTTAAATGATTTATACATGCTCATCATTACTTTTCTTAAAATGCATCATTTTAAATGCACGTATTCTAAATTCATAATAGCTTCCCCTCCCTCTTCTCTGATGATGTGTTTTTCGGCACAAGGGTGGGACAAGCTCAAATCAAATCACTTCCGAATGGACAAAATCCTGCCCTACATTTTTTCTTGTTAAAAACAGCGTTTAACTTGGATATACTGTCATGCTGCGTCCCAATTCGCATACTTTCCATCCTAAATAGTTTTCGAAATTATAATATTATAATATTATAATATGTGTCCCAAATAGTAGTATTTTGAAATGAGCATTCCAAAAATCCCGGATGGTCTACTTTTTCCGGTTGGAATCGGAAGTGCAGATCCGATGACCTGCACAACCGCACGATGGACGAGGATTTGATCAGAACTACAAACATGAATAAAACGTGTTAAAAAACTACAATCATAATGGATGTGCAAGTCCGACAATTAGGAAGAGAGGTTTCGATAAAGGGGTTTGAGTGATTAATAATCAGTATCTAACCTGACGAAAAGATGTTATCCACATTATATTTGATCTGCAACAACATTGAGAACTTTTGAAAAGATATGTTTGGTCATTAACTTTTAAATGCATCATTATGCAGATATCAGAGCGCAACTGGATTTCTCCCCAAAACTAAATTAATTTAAATTGAATGTGAAGGAAGTGACGAAGTAGTATGTTCCAAAGCTTGCCTTCTGTTCTGCTACATACTCAAAAGTAAGTACTTTTTCTTCACAAAAACTGTACATATTTTTAGGGCACTGTATAAGTAGGCGAATTGGGACGCAGCAGTTTTCACAATAGGAAAGAAAAGACTCCCGTTTCAAGTCAACTTTAATATATAGGAGGAGAATTATGTGTATATACAATGAGGTTCCATTGTTGGCAGGGTTACTCGGCACAACACCGCAGAAACAAGTCAAACGCCTGGAAAAATGTAATGGTGCTGTTTGCGGTGGCTTAAACATACAGGTACTCTTGGTTTGAAGCTTGGCGCATCTGGTTAAGGCACGGTGTAATTTTTCACGCCTCATAACATTGTTATTAATTATGGGTGTTACATTTATGGTGCTACAGGTCTATATTAGCAGATGATTAAACTGCCATTACCTGTAATTGATTAATGGCGTTGGTGAGGCTGATTATTTCACAAAACGAGACACATAGTAACAGTTGACAGTTAAAGCAGCTAGTGGCTACACAACATCTACATACTTATCCAGAACTGCAAATCAACCTTAAGTAAACTTATTAACACTCTTTATTTTATTAAAGCTACACTGTGTGATTTTTACCCCCATCTAGCAGTGAAAAGGTATATGACCATCCAGTGAATATTAGTTTCTGTTCCTCTCAATTCCGACTTTGTTTTAACTCCTACGGTAGCCAATGTAGTCCAAGATTAACATGGCCTCCAGTTCGACCTCGTCCATGAGTGTTAACTCGAAACGTAAACGCAAAAGGCGAAGCTTGAATTGGTTACAGTATGTCCCTCTTTGGCTTATGTACTTTCAAGATGGAGGGGCAACATTAGGGTTGGGTATCGTCTGAACTCTGACGATTTCTGATTCGATTTCGATTCCTTGTTCGATTCCGGTTCCTGATTGATTTCTATTCCAATTCTTTTAAGAGGCAGGGTCAAAAAAGTTTAGCTAACCTTGCTAACTCAACGGTCTTTCTGAAGGAAATACTCCTTTTGTCACAAATTTTGCTTTTTGCTGAGATTTCATTATTTAGAAAAGTGAAGCCACACTTTAGACCGCTGACGTAAGCTACTCATGTTAACTTGCCGGTTATGCCAACACTTCCGGCAGATCGCTTCTTCATTGGTGTTGTTCAGCGGTTTCTTCTTTGGTCGGCAGACTGTGAATATCAAAACTAGGAATTGAAATTTTAACTTTTGAATTCCAGAAAAACTGAAAGTTAGTCCCGGTTCCAATCGATACTTTATTTCGATACCCAACTGCTAGGCAACATGGCGACCAACATTAGAACTCCCTTTACCCGATATGTATCTTCAATGGCATATTACGGACTCACGAAGAATACTTTATTACTTGAACGAAGTAAATATACATTAATGAGCACATATATTTTTGAAAGAACTAAGTGTTTTTAGCTAAGAATAAACTAAAAGAGTTACACAGTGTAGCTTTAAGGATTTATCCACCTTATTTTTAATATAAGACTTGTAAGTGTAAACATTTCGGCTGCCATCCGCTTCCAGCTGTACAAAAACGGTTCGTTATACTGTACATAAAGAGCTTGCAAAATGAAAACTTGTGCTAGAGACACAGAACCAGAAGATTGGGCTCTTATTCTTCTAGTTATCTCAGAAGATGTGCAAATTCACAGAAAATAACTTACAAAACTTAATAATAACTTTAGCATTGCAAAATAAAGGTGGATCTAGGTGTATAGATAATGGCGAAAAACTCTAAAACTGCAAGTAACATCTGTAAACTACACGACTGTATTCAGAAGGGAGGGGGCGATGTTTTTCATCCCGGAGCAAAGCTGCTTAACTCTGATCTAGTGAAGCGTGGCAGCAGTAGAGCTGGGATGGGGCAGGCTTGGTTGAATGAGTGTCTGAAACCATTCACAATTTTTCAAAGTCGGCCCGTTGCTAGAGCACACAGAATTTCTGCATGGCCGCACGGAAGATCTGAGCACACCCTGGGAAAAGCTGACACAATGCAGCAATGCTCTTAAGGCAGAACAAACCAGCCCACATGGACACAAGGTTCGCAAGACACCAAAGCCCTCCAGCGGCATTGGACAGGTCGTCCATGTCTCATATCTCTGAATAACCCAAATCTAACAGAGCAAAAGCATGTACAGTGAGGTTCAAAGGAATGGGTCAGATGAGATATGGCTACTGTTTGGCATTTTATTAAGCATTTTTTTTTTCCAATTTAAATACATTTCTATCAGGATAACGATTTGAGTGAAAAGTTTCATTGTAAAATTGAACTGAATTTCACTATTTGGTTCATCCTGTCCCCACTTGTTTTCATTTGACATCACAATGTGTTGATTTCCAGGTTCAGACTTTGAATTTTGTCTCAATGTAGACTTTTGTACCACACTGCACATGCTGTACTATAACCAGCACTGTGCATACTAAGATCTGTTTGTACTAACAGGAGTTATCTGTAAAGATTATTTCTTTGCTAAAAATCTAATGGATGTCACATGGATAAATAAATGATCATGCAGTTAGTTCACAGGTTTTGGTGAGGGTAAGTGAAGCGAGACAGGTGGGATGGGACGCGTGAGACAGACATCAGACAGATGGACAGACCTGTAGCTCCTCAATACGTCTCTGTAACACATCGAGACTGTTGCTTTTAAACTGATGGAAACCGTGAGAAGGAATTGCCTGAACAAACACCAAGACAGGATGAAACAGAAAGAAAAACTCAAAGGAAGGAAAAAAACAACCCATGTCACAACCCTAAAAATCGTAATTGAGTAATAGGATGAATGACAACATGAGGAATCTTTTTCTCACCTGTGGCGGTAGTGAACCGCCTCTCTTCTTCCACGTGAGGGCAGGGGTGGGACTGCCAACGGCCCTGCAGTATAACCGTAAAGTCTCCCCTCGTGAATTTCCACCCGCGGAGGGCTCACTTGAACGTTGGGCAGACCGTGTACCTGACTTGTACCTGAAACAACAGTTTAAAAGCAGAGAAGAACTCACTCACCATATTCGGGAACTTGTTACACTGTAAATCTTGAAATATTCCTGTGTAGGACATGTACTTTGAACATGGAGAACTCCTTCGAGCTGTGTGCTCGCCATGCGTGTTCAGGGCCTTGCAGATGTACTCGCGCCTCATCGAGCGATCCACAGATGGGATGGTCAGCAGCCCGTTACGAATGACTGCTTTGGAGCTGATTTGTTTCCCGGGACCTCCTGAAAAACACAAACATAATAAGACAGATTTCCAGGAGTCATTTGAAAGAATAGTTGATGTGATGTGTGTATACGTGACACAACACCAACAAACTATTTTAAAGGACGACATATTCTTCAATCTACATCCTTGCTGGACAACATTCTAAATGACCAATCTGAATTTAGGGATTAGGGAAAGAAAAATGAAATTTTTTAGGCTTCTTCTGAAACATTTTGTCTCCTTGTGAAAAAGAACTGTGCGTAATTGCATTGACTGTGCACTTAGTGCATTTTAAGTCTTAAGTGTTTTTTTTTTTAATTAAATTCCAGATATAATGAAAATAAAAGAAGACCTAAAAAGCACAATTTCTAATAATGTCAAAATTATTTGACTTTTGTCATGCTTTAAAGTACACTTATTGTGACTAATAGACTAAAAAGCATATATAAAGTACCTGAATTTAATTTTAACGTTTAGTTAATAACTTCATCATAATGTATTACGATGTAAAAATATCAATGTAAATGTAAATATAATGTACAAATACATTTAAATAAAAGTTTCCGTATAAATTATAAAGGATATTTCAGTTACCATAAATGCTTGTCAGCACATTCAGCAGTATATTTACATACAAAAGATGTACATGAGTGGGTCAAAAGCACTTGTAAGTTGAACTAAACTATTTTAATTCAATTGCAAATAAAATACAATTAATTGTGTAGAAACATTGTATTCATTTCACACTTAAGTATAAAAAGTGTTTTAATTACATAATAAATTATCTTTGTAAAAGTTGATTTCTTTTACACTTATATGGGGTTTTGCACGGATATTGTTTCAGGATCAACATAAGATGTCAAGCTTCTACTTGACATAACCATGGTGACCACGTATTCATATATGCATTTATTTCTCAAAAGTAGATTGGCTCACCTATCCATTCCACAGCAGGGGTGGGGTTGCCGGTCACTGAGCAGCGAAACTCTGCCCGCTGGCCCTGTTGGACTGTCAGCACAGGTGGATTGACTGTGGCCACCGGCTGGGACCCTTCAGCAGCTACAGTGAGGCAGAAACCAGTTAAATCACAGACAGGATTCATTACCTCACAACTCTCTCAATGACGGAAGTGGTCAAGAACATTTTCAGTGGAATTAATTTTTCATTCATGGTTTAAATGGTTTGGAATGTCATGCTAATTATTATTATTTATTTTTTATCTTGCTTTTGGTCTTTATTATGAGCACCAAGGTACAAAAAAGGGTGAAATGTGAGAAAAGGTCTGTTTGTGAGTGTGATCATGAAGTAATAGTGGTGTGACAGCGTATGCAGCATGTGTCTGGCTGCCGGAGCTGATGGTCAAGTCATGACTGTTGGCAGCCAGCTTGAGGAGATGAGAAATGGCAGACAGGGCTTGGCTGGGCGAGGCCCTCACTGCTGTCGGTGCCAACTTGGTTCAGATGCCAAGCCCTCGATCGGATGCCAAGCCCTCTAACTACATGGATTCCAGGGCAACAGAGCAAAAGAAAGCTTTCTTTCACCAACTAGGGCGGACTACTGGTCTGTGTAAGCTCTGTGTTAAGCTCCGAGTCTGCTTCTCAGTGACTGAACAGTGCTCATTTAGCGGTCCTGGCATTTAGAGCGTTGGTTTTTTCCATGATGGGCTCCTGGATGGAGTTCCTATTTTGGTCCATAACTCAAAAAACGACTTTTAATTCTATGCATTTTGAGATATATGTATTTACCCACCTATACTATGTCTATACACATCTATCCACCCACCAACCAACCAACCAACCAACCAACCAACCATCTAGCTAGTTGTCTGTCTACTGCATCTATCTACTCAACCATCTGTCAGTCTACACATTTACCCATCCATCCATGTATCAACCTCCCAGCCATCTGTCTTCTCATCTATGTATTGACCCAACCACATAGCTGTCTACCTAACCATCTAATCCTCTATCTAGCCACCGGTCTACACATCTGCAGTTATCTAGTTATCTACCCACTCCTTTATCCGTTTGTCTACCAAACCGTTTACAGAACTTTCCTACCAACTCAGTCATTTTTTTTTCAACCTCCCAATCTGCACAATCTATCCATCTACTTTATCCATCCATACATCTAACTGTCTTCCAACATATCTATCAATCAACTCATCTATTTACACACCCACCAGGCTATTTGTCCACCCAAACATTTAGCTGTCTATCAACCCATCTACACATCTACTTATCTTCCCACTCCCATTTTACCATCTTCCCACCCACTATATCAGTAACTGTATTTGTCTTTACATACTGTACCCCCCTCTATTTATCTTTCTACACAGCCATCTACAATATCCAGTACCCCATCTACCTAGTTTCTATCTACCCCTCAACTATCAACCATTTCTCAACCAATCCATCTATCCACCCTGTCTACGATATTAATCTATTGATCAACCCACTCATTTACTCATTTCTTACACTCTGAGAGAAAAAAAGGTACAAAAGCTGTCACTGGGGCTGTAACTTTTAAAAAGTACCTAAAGGGGGCATATTGGTACCTTGATGGTCCATATTAGCAACTAAAATGTACATAATAGCACCTAAAATATGCATATTAGCACCTAAATGTCCGTATTACTGTAGCAACTAAAATGCCCATATTAGCACCTAAATTGTACATATTAGTACCTAAAATGTCCATATTAGCTCCTAATATGTACATAATATCACCTAAAATGTACATATTGGCACCTTAATGTCCATAGTAGCACCTAAAATGTACATACTAGTACCTAAAATGGACAAACATTTTCCCTTTTGAAATGGTACAGCCCCAGTGACTGCTTTTGTACCTTTTTTTCTGAGCAGTGTGCTTATCAACTATACACTGTAAAAACGTCTAACTTCCCAACTCAAAATTCTCTAGTGACTGGTTCGCATCTAGATTTTTCAATTGGCCCAAGTGAAATTCTGCAAATTGATCAATCAAGAATTTCACTTGGGCCAATTGAAAAATCTATACACACTGTCTATACACACTCCCGTCTATTTATCCATCTACACAGCCACCTACTAATTTATCTACAATATCCACCAACCAGCAACCCCTCTATCTCCAGTTTCTACAGTATCTACCCATCAACCATACCAACTACCATGCTCATACAGTATATCCCGTTTACCACATCCATCTATTTATCTACCCACCCTCTCGTCCATTACTTATCAAAAATTGTGTAAATGCATACTACAGTGAAACCATCTTTTAAAGAGTGTCTATACAATTGCATAAGTTGGTCTTATACGATTGAGAGAGGCAAGTTTAGTGCACTGGAAATGTATGCATGGCTGATGATAATTATGAATGAGTCACAGTATGATCTTTTTAAGAACAATGGATGTTTGATATCTGATATACCTCAACATAGTCTTGCATATCAAAAGCATGATACTGGGCTGATGAAATGTGTTGGGAAACCCTCTCTGTTAGGTAACAAGTGTGATGTTTGGTGGTTTGGCCACATATAGCAGGCACTTTGAAGAACAACCAAACCAATCTGATACTGAACTGGTTTTGAGTACCAAAACATCTCTGTGTTAGACTTTAATTACTAATAAAATAAGAATCATACAAGACACACTTCAGCAACAGAGAGAAGTCCCCATTTGTGCAAGCATGCAGCTTCCCCGCTTCAATGGACCCATACGGGCCATGAAAGCTTAGCCAGATCAAGTAATGCTCATAATACAACCTGTATAGGAGAAATGTGGATTATTATTTCAAATAACATAAAAAATTGGTGGTTTCCAAGCTATTTTCGTGATATTAGCACTGTGCATGTAGTTTGTAGGTTGTACCAGGGCACTACTTGAGATGGTAAAAGCATGCAGGCCGTGATGATTGCATGCGTAAAAAAAACACAGGTCCCCCAGGCCTGGAGGGAGAGAACCATGTGGACTTACGCGTTCTATGTCCTTCAAACATCTCATAGGCTGTGAAAAACATCTGTGACTGAGAAGCCTCTGTGAATGATGGACAGGTACATACTGTCAAGTGAGACTCCAAAAGGTTTTGTGAGAGTGGTGACCCCAAACATTTCAATGTGATTTAAAGCATATACCACTCAATTCAAAAACTTCTCAGAAGCGGCAGAACTTGTGTGCAACATTTCTTGTGTTGCACTGGTGCCATGAAAATATACTTTAATTACTTTGATGGGTGGGGACTAAATTATTTCTGAGTCTCTAGACGTTTCAACAAGCTTACGTATTATATTTTCATGGAAATAAAACAAGTTTTAACAGGCAGCTTTACCAATGTCTCTCAAAATGCCTGAGGTTGATATCATTCATGCTAATTACACCAGTATTTGTCAAATCAAAAAACATTTTCAAAACAGAAAAAAATATCTCAGATATGATACTGATAATAATTTTACCTTTTTATATCTGGATTTGACTGATATATTCAGTACATAAAGCTTATTTGAACAAAGAAGCTTCTCATCGCCTTTTTAGTAATGCAAATTAATTTCTTCCCAAGTAAACCATTAGGCTCCAGTATCATAGATTTACAGTATGTGAGATTACAGACAATGGTGGAAAAGTTGATAAATAATTGCTGTAAAATGCAAAGCAAAAGTTTGCCCCATTAAGAATCAATGAGGGCACTGAGTTTTCCTATTTAGAAGATGTTTTATACTAAGTGTAAGGTAAGCATTCACTGTATAATTAAAAGAGTAGTGGAGGAAACAGCACAACATCAAAGCATGCAGGTTAGTATCAGAACACATCACATGTAGCTTTACCTCGTTATAAACACATGTATATGTATGTGTGTGTGTATGTATATATATATATATATATATATATATATATATATATATATATATATAAATAATACAGCTTGTGATTGATAGAAGCCTGTTTCATTTCATAAAGCGATTGTGTTTTACCTGTTATTCTTTTAATATGTTCACCATTTAAGGAATAATTTGTACATACATTTCACAGTTTAGGCAAATAAAATACAATGGAATCATAAAGTAAAAAAAAAAAATCTTTTCTTAAGATACAGCACCATTTCAAAAATTTACAAAATTAAATATTGCTTTAATTAAGGAAATAACTGATATCACCTACATGCTTAATTAAAAAGAAATATAGAAAATGTTATAAAGCACCATTCTAGTGTACAACATAGATAATGAATAAGAACAAAACAATGCAAAAACATGAAACAAATGTTTGAAGTCTGTTATTTCACACACATACAGTACAACCTTAAAGTCGACATCAAACATCCTTTCAGCCATATCACTCGCTGTGTTTGTAAATGTAAGCCGTTATTTTATTTTACAGTAGTAAGTCAAACCAGTCAAAATAAATATGTTCTAAACAATATCACTGTTGGCATTATCTATGAAATGTCTTTGACACTACTACTAAATATAACTGAAGAGTTTAGAACAGTACAAAACCTGAATTTGTAATGCTGAAACATAATATAAAAAACACTCCCTAAACCACTGGCAGTTTCCAATTCATAAGAGAAAAAAAAAAGAAGAAGCCATTTGAAATGGAAAATATGACACTCATGGATAAAATCAACATTCAAACTACTGCACTATTAATAGCACCATTTTCAAATACAAATTTGAAAAACATTTCCATTACAAAATAGAGATGGAATCACATCTTGGAGTCGGGAACGGGATTGCACTTGCAGTCCTTTTGGCTGACGGGTCCCAGTTTCAACAATTACGACACCTCCCTACCTCATAAACCACTATCCCCAAAAGACCACCTCAGGAGGGAAATGACAGTAAACATGCTCGGAAATTAAGACAAAAATCCCCTGCTAGTGAGAAGACCGACAGAACCACCACCATGACAACACCCAATTACACCAGCAGCTGATTTCACTGACCACTACTAGGAACGCTACGCATGAACAACATGCATACGAGACTGGAGGTTAGAAAAATCACTAGGCCTTATTAAGGAAATAACTGATATCCACCTATATGCTTATTTAAAAAGAAATAAAGAAAATGCTATAAAGCAACACTCTTGTGTCTTAGGCCTCATCAAACTCAAGAAGAATGAATGTCTGTGCAAATTGTACATAAATCAAATTTATTGTATTTTAGTATTCAATTCAACTTATTTGTGTAAAAGATCTAACAAAAAAGGATTTTACACCGAAATGTGTTCTTATGTTTCACAAATAGCAATGCACAAATTAGCATTTCGAAATATTTTAACGTAAAATGTAGCGCTGAATTTAATACAACAATTTACATGGATAAAAGAACAATTCACACAAAATTAGTTGTGCTCAAGTTTTATTGTACAACAGCACAATATTCTAAATTGAAAAAGTTTATATCAAACGTTTAATATGACTAAACTTGCCAGTCTTCAGGGGAGTCACTACAGGTGATCTGTTTGCTTTAAAATGTGAATCACATAACAAAAAAAGTAAAAAACATTACGGGAGTTGTCCTAATTTAAAAAAAGAACATAGCAAAGTTTTCAATATTCATAACCCCAAAAAGGCTTAAAAATCGACATTTTGCTCAAGATATTAGCTTGCAAAAGCCATGATGGGGAAACGAAATGATCATGAATTTGTATTGAGAAAAATAATTTCAGGTGCTGGATTAGTCTTGATTGACAGTATTTTCTTTGAGTATAAAATTTGATATATCTAAATTTTGCTTTTCTTAACCATTCACAAGCTGTATCATTTTGTCTGGAGTAAAGATTTGACATTGGCTACGAAAAGCCATTAAAGTTGGTGTAAGTGGACCAAAACAAACAGAAAACTAGTAAATCAAAGAGCAAAATATTTGATTAACGCAATAAATTAAACACAAAAAGGGTTAGCCATGCTGTTGTCCATAAGACAAAGCAGAATTTGGCACAAACAACACAATAGACAAAAAAAATAGGGCAAAGAGATAAGCAAAGAGGCATGCAGCTTGAGAAAACTAGAAGGCAGGGAGGTTTAGAGGATGAGCGCCAATCACAAACCTGGGACATAGAGGAGAGCTGTGCCCTCATCCATGCCAAACATATTGGAGCCTGTGCAAACATAGTTGCCTGCGTCCTCAGGCTGCACGTTCTGAATGGTCAGGATTCCATTGAAATCCATGGCTCGGTTAGGCAGCTTGACATTGCCTTTGCGGGTCCAAACCAGGGTGTATGCTGGCAGCTATGAGAGAAGCACATGCCCGCAAATATTTTCACTTTCAGTCATTCATACTTACAGCCAAATATTGCTCTCTCTCTCTCTCTGTCCATCTGTTTTAGAAGTCAGGAGGGTGAGGTTATGTCTGTAATGGATGTGTGTGCAGAAGACCTTCATACCTTGCTTTTGGCTGTGCAGATGAAGCTCACGGTAGATCCCACCGTCACACTCTGTGCTTTGGGCTCCTCGAATAAAGACTTCAATGGGTTTAGATGGCAAGGCTGGTGAGGGAAAAGTGGTTTGAGAAATCTAATGATAAGACTCCCTTTTTCCCTCTCTTTTTGACCAATGGCGAGCACAAAAATAAAAAATATTTATATTTATAATTTTTTTTTTGATTGGCTAAAACTATGGAGCCACAAACAGGGCCTAAAATGAACACTCTGTGTGTGTTAAAATCAGCGTTGGCGAGTATAAGACCATTTTACAAGATGTAAACAACACTGGTCCAGAAGCACTTCCTGTTTCAGTTTTTTAACAATACATAAAAGCTGGGATAAAATACAACAGAACATATAAAACTGACTCAGAAAGTTAAACAAACATCAACAAACATGTGAAATAATGAAAACACTTACAAACTGAAACAGGAAGTGTTTCTGGACCAGTGTTGTTTACATCTTGCAAAATGATCTATATGAAACCGTGTCAATTGCTAGTTGGCCGGAAACCTTTTATGAATTCGCAAAACTGCGAGAACATAAACATGGACAAATGTAAACGACAGTTGGCGGGCCAGAGCTGCATCGTCACGAAAGTTTAAGCCTCGACAATTTAAATATTGAAGCATAAGACGCAAAAGGGAACTCAATTTGTAACTAGGCGCTGTGTGGGAAGTTTTCCATACATAAACATCCAAAGCGCAAGCCAAGAAATCTGCTTCAAGGCTTGTTCACACTGGGACGAATTTCACACGCGTTATTCGCCGACGTTTAACGCCTTGTGACTAAACAAAGGGCGCCAATGTGAGTGTGCACAACGACGCGTAAAACACCACGCATAAAAGCGTCAATTAAAAATAATACCATAGGTTTGTAGTTTGACGCACCGCGTCAAAAACTATCCGACCAATGAGATTGGCGCTTTTGCTCATGTGTTTGGAGCTTCTGAAGTTAAAGTAAAACACAACTTGGGGGCGCTCGCACACAAAACGGTCTTGCCGAGCACACATATGCGGCGGTGATAATATACGCCAAGTAGCGTCGCCGTCTACACAGCCAGGAAGAAATAATACAAGGAAGATGCAAGGCAAGATGAATGTAGAGCTGCTGGTCTCGTTGGTGTTAGAACATAAAGAACTATATGACAACGCGACAGCGACTACAAACATCTTGACAAAAGAGAACTGTTATGGAGTAGTATTGCAGAGCAAATCGGCGGCATCTAATGTCAGGGAATGAATTTGCATGTTCACTCGGCTCATCGTCAGCGAAAATCGTTTGGGTGTGAACACACAAAAGACGTTGAAAAACACAGACGAATAACGCGCTGATATTCGTCCCGGTGTGTACGGGTCTCAGTGTGAGAAATACTGAATTTAACTCTTTCATGTCCTTTTGTCAAAATCTTGGCAAGTATCCTTATGTCCATATATCCAGTTATGTCTTTTAACAGTTGAGAGGTGTAACAGTATACTGGATCAGTGCAATAGCTCTTGAAATGACAGCAGCCTAATATTCCTCCTGATGCTGTATTTTAATGTTAATCACACAACAAAAGACAAAGAACAATCACTCATTGGTTTTAACCGAGTAACTTTTCTAAATAAATTAATTTACTGCATGGCTGGTAAAAATGTTGGTTGCACTTTATTTTACAGTATGTGCAATTACAGTGTACTAAAAAATTACTGTAAATATAAGGTAACTACATGGGTTAAGGTTAGGTTTAGGGGTAGGATCAGGGTTAGGAAATAGTTATTACCCAGTTATTGTAATAACTATAATATGTACATAGTATGTCCATGGAGAACAGGACTGTAAAATAAAGTGCTACCAAAATATTTATTATATTTAATACAAAATTTTTTTTTTTTTTATTCTTAAGTCACCGGCCATTGTTAGGTCTTAAAAAGTTAGTTTCTGGTTATTTTTATGTTTT